>ONZK01002277.1:9695-38429 GCA_900322385.1 Pharnaceum exiguum | reverse complement strand
CCCTTTGATATTTATGTAATTTCACTGATTCTTTTTTAGCTCCCAATTATAGGAATTTCCCTTAGGTGTTAGGCTTGTGCCAATGGGAAGCAATACTGCAAAGCCTTTCCGTACTACCAACTTGATTGTATTTTCCCCGAACACTGTTGCCAACACTCAGAGTGATGAAGATTTTGTCGCTCATGGAGAAGCACTAATAGTCGACCCAGGATGCAGTTCTCAATTCCATCAAGAGGTAATTTTTCTAGCCCTTGATCTTCATATCAATTATTAAATAGTTGCACAAGTGTTTGCTTTGATGTGAATCGCCATATAACTACAATGGAAATCTTTTTTTGAACCAAAAGACACAACTTGATCCCCCTTCAGTCTTAGAATCCCAAACCATGAACCAGCTTAGCAAGTGATCCCAAACCTCTACGTTATGTCTCTTTCACAACGTCATTGGGGACCAATGCTGCATCTAGGATTTGTTGACCCTCCAGAAAGGCACTCTAAGATGCTAACTATCAGACCACCAATGTATTTGCCAACTCGTGATAATGATGTAGATACTAGTGATCAAGCTTATAAGCCACAAATAATCCACGTTAACCGAATGATATATTTGATAATAATCTCAACTAGCACGTTTGTCTGGTGGATTACAAGATTGTTTAGTAAATTATCGGGTTCATATGACCAGTTTACTTTTTGGTGAGTAAAATGACAGAAAAGGGTATGAGTTATTTTTTTATTGAAGGGAAAAGCATGTGAAGTTACATAACACTTGTATAAATGGGTTAATTTTCTATCCGCTCTCTAACATACTAATGGGGATAGCATATTGATGTGAGCATATTTGTGATCAAACCCGCTCTTTAGCAAACACTGCAAATAGCATATGATTATTGAGTAGTCAAACCTTCTAATTATGCCTAAATCCGCTCTTTCAAGCATATTTGGATGTAACTCAACAATGTGGAATTAACCAACAAACAAAATTATAGTGAGGGTTTTGGTTTTCCGGTCTAAACCTTTCCTGGTCAGAACTAAAAATCTGCATTATCTAGTACAGGAAGGCGACCTGAACTTTTCATGTATTAATTCATAATTAGTTGCTTCATGTAAGATGATTTGTGGTAGTGCATTGTGCGAAGTGTAAATTGATGCTAAAGACAAACTACAACCAGGGAGGAGGGTCCTAGTGGCTTCAAGTTCAACAAAAGGTACTGAAGCTTTTAATGTAAAGTTAGAAGAATATCCGTCTATCCAGATATATAGACACTTCCATATTGCCTCCAAGTCTGCTAGCAAATTCGAAATGTAAATATGCATTGAATCTGTGGCAACAACACTTACGGAAATACTTATGTGTCTTCATGGCTTCAAGGTTCAAGCTGAACTGACTTTGGTTTTGGGGGCGTTAGAGTATATGAGTAGTTCATAAGCATTCAATTCAACAATTTTGAAGAAAATAACTACTTTAAAGATTTTCTGAAGCTTGTAACAATGTTGCTTTTCATAAGTTACCATAACAAGAAGTTCGGGGTGGAGTTCAACTTTGATTTTTGGCTTATTATGGCACTAATCACTTTTAATTAATCTTTCATATGGTCAAAAATTAATTTAGGTGTAGAATTTCTTGTAACAATTTCCACATCCACTCTAATGGACCAAGGAGTTTTTTTGTGCATTTTCTTTTGTGCATTTATGATAAGTCCTTAGTAATTTGTTGTTGTTTGATCAGCTCAGGGGCATTGTCGCATCTCTACCAAGAAAGTTGATTGTGTTCGTGACACATCATCATTATGATCACGTGGATGGTAAGCTTTTTATGTGTTAATACACTCTTTCTATTACCTACCCTACGTGCGAACGGAACATAGTCATGTACAATAATATGTGAGATTTGCTTTCTTGGCAATGAAGTTGTTTATGCATGGTCTACACTCAATAATGAAGTAATTCGTTTAAGCTTTGGTGGTAAGATGGAAAGATAACTTCTGTGGGGGAAACCCCTGTTATATACTTGTTCTATTTATGAGATTGTATCTTATATGTTAGCAACCCTCATTTGCATACCAGTTTTTTTCGAGTAACCCCTTAGTGCTCCAGTGACTCAACGTTCTATTAATTTCTGCACTCCGTATTATCTTTTAAGCAACACGTCGGATGGCCATGGGCAAGTCTGGCGGTAAGGGTGAGACAAAGACGAGAATAATGAAGAAGTTCTTTTCGTTACGGACATGGCGTTTATCATCTCCATGTTTTTGATACTTTGTCTTCATATAATGAGATGTGTTTGGATTGAAATTTGATGGTTAGGATTAGCTCTCAATCTCATGGTTCTCATTTGATGAAAAGTTCTTGCGGAAACGTACTTTTATATACATGTTTTAACATAGAAATACATTTGTTACAACCCAACTTGACCATTTTCCTAAAAAAGAAAAATCTGAATTTTTTCAATCCTACCCTCACGTAGGCCTCTCTTCGTCACGCTCTTAGTCATTACCATTGAAATGACAAACAACCGTCACAACTCACAAGCACTACCATATCAACCACAAAAGATGTACTGCATTTGTGAAATGGTGCTCTCTTTGTGATAGACTCTTGTGTGCGTTTAAGTCGTGTTGTGAATTCACTCCTGATTTAGAAGAGTGAAGCAGGCAAGATTATTGTGGCATATTGGGAGGTTGGCTGTTCTGTGGTACGTTTAGAATGGATGGAACAAACGGACTTTATGGGGTGTGTTGTAATGATTCTCCGTTGGATCACATCACTTATGCTGTTATTCGGCATCACTGCAAAGCCTGCTAATGTTTTTAGGGAAGTACCGATTTTTTTTTTATTAAAAAAGTCAAGTAATGGGGATATTTGTTTTTAAAATCAATGGCATGCTTTCTATCTTCTTTCTATATTGAGTGAGACTTGCGTTGTTTCTTTTTCGGCAGTTTCTTTGCCAATACCTTTTCAATCCATTAGTTATAGTAGTGATTAAGCCTGAGTGCTGTATATAGTGCTACTACCCTACATCCATCTTTTCAAAGTTTTTCCCTTTAAAGATCTGCTTAGCGAGAGACTGAAGCATCTGCACTGTCCATATTGCATAGGTAGAATGTTAGAAGCAAATTCCGTGGAAAAGCTTTTGTTACTTTTTTTTCCCTCCTTCCATCCAGCAGTCAAGATAAAGTACATCTCAGGCCTGTTTTAATAATTCTTCATTGCCGATGAAGTTAAAGGAATTAGTACTACCTTCAGGGTGAATTTGGACTAAATTAAAAATGGCTCTAAAAACTTCCGGTACTTCTGATTTAAAGAGGAGTTGCAGGGAGTGAATAGTTCAATGTACATTGCATCAAGAGTTGCTTTTTCAAATAGCTAGGTCGTGGGTAAATTTTGACTCCATACTGGGTAGTTTGTCTGCATGCATATATATCTGTCTAAAATTTCTAGTGTATATAACTTGCTTGATGTTTCAATCAGGTTTGTCGGCCATCCAGGAACAGAATCCTGACGCAATACTCCTGGCTCATGAGAACACTATGAGAAGAATTAGAAAAGGTACCTTCCGTCGAGTAACTTTTCACTCTAAAACGCCAATTCATTTGAACTAAGATTTGATATGTAAAAAAATAATAATAATAAGGAGAGCACCCTTTATGGATCCACTACATCTATAATCATGGCTTCCAACTAGAGGGTTTTGAGCATGGTATTAAAACTCGGCCGCGTCGTCACGGATCGTCTGAGTTGTAAAGGCTTTGTAAACTACCGAGTTATATTATCCGGCTCGGTTCGGTGTGGGTCAGTGAAATTCAAGCCAATATCGACTGAGTCAGCTCGACGAACCGGGAACTGACCGAGTTCGGCCGATACAAACCGATCCCACCGAGATGTTCAACTAGAGATAATGAGTATATGCTTTGATAATCTTGATGTTTGGAGTTTCAATAAACATCCAAACCTGTTAGTACACCGTAATTCCTTAAGTAGGAGTATATACTCGTTCCCTGAGTGGGTAGCTCAGGAGATTTATTCCAGAGGCCCCAAGTTCGAGTCCCCTCAGGGCCACTGGAGGTTTTACCTGTCGTTAACTTCATGGCCCATGGGATTAATTTCAATCACAAAAATAGTGACTAATTTCAATAAAAAAAATGTGACTAATGATATATGCTGTAATACTAGTCATAAATACACCCGGTGTACATAAATACACCCGGTGTACATAAATACACCCGGTGTACACGTACACCGGGTGTACCTAAGAATTGGAGATAAGAAATAGCCCAACATGGCTACGGGATACCAGACCTGATTCCTTTAAGCTCTAAACTCATTGGCTGAAAGCCTGTTGGAGACACTCGGATAATGAAGAAAGACTTTAAAATGTGGCCACGACTGTTACTGCAAAAAGGCTTACGGACTAATGGAATCAATATATTGCAGGTATTGCATTTATCGCCGTTGTCAGTCCCTGAAGTTCTGCTGAGTTTTTTTTCAAGTACAACAAAATAACAAATTCAAAGTTTTGTTCACATTTGTTTTTTTTATAAAACAAACAAGAAAGATGGTCACATAATTAGCCAACTATTACCATTATAATACTTGTAGAAATCAGAGTTTGACTGATCAAATCAGTACATTACATCAACAAATTGGATAATTTTTGCCTCAATTCTCTTTCTTAATTCCTGCTGGACATATATCATGCTTGTTCAGAATGTCTCATGGCATCTTTGCCTGAATACAGGTCATTGGTCTCTTGGCTACACCTTGGTAACAGGTGGTGAAGCAATTTGTGTTGGTGGCCAACGTCTTCGTGTTATCTCAGCTCCGGTATATATCATCTTTGTGCAAACTATCTATCTTACCTTTTGAATGTAATGTAAGCGTGAGAATGTCTGGTTGTAGGAAGTCTTCTGCCTCTAGGTTCTTGCTGAAAAGTATTTGATGTCTTCATCTCCGCTATTCTGTGCTACTCAAATCAACTTTTAGTTCATTATTGAATGGTATGAGTAAATACGGAGGAAAAATAAAGAAGCTCTCAACTCACTCGCATACTTATGTTATTCCCATTATACCTTCCTGTAAGCTAATTCAACGAGGTCATGACTGCAACTGAATTGCAGCTAAATCGCCATTGTGGCAGGCGATTCAATCTAATGAGTCACCGCAAAATCCGTGGTGGCAATTTGCTACTTTTTTTAAGAGAATAGTTTTATGAACCAGAATCTTGGACTGTGAGGACAAGAACTCCTTTAGAGAAAGAATCCTTAATAGACGGAATAGAGTACTTTCTTAAGTATTAAGAAGCTTAGATTTCTCAGGGCCACTGGAGGTTTAACCAGTCGTCAACGTCAGAGCCCGTGGGATTAGTTAGGCAGAGCCTGGATACCCATTTTATCTATAAAAAAAAGAAGCCAGTCCTTAGACTACCACAACTTGCATAGGTAATAGAAGTCCGCGGTTTCTCAACTCCCCAATTCCAATAAATCTTATTAGTCTGGCTTTAACTATCTGCCCTGCGTTCTTTGCGTCTTCGATCCCCTAGTTTAAAGGACAGCTTATGCAGGAGGTTCTGCCAATGCGCATCCTCCGAATGGTGCTGCAACCATGCACTCAGTGAGGTAATCTCATATTAAAGTAGAGCCTTCTCATCGATGGCAAACAAAACATTGAGGTATATAGTATTTGTTTGGAGAAATGAAATTCTGTCCAAAATGTGAGGTGAGCAGCTCTCACAGTTCACTAGTTTCCAAACATCCCGAGTCTGGTGCTTTCTGCATGTCGGTCAATGCACCTCCAGGGAGTCAAAGACTGTTGAAGACATGCCCCTTACTCATGTTATATGAATTAGACTCAAACAGCTTGCAACTAGCATTCTATCAACGGCCGAGCAGTTTTGTCCTCTTGTACTGGACTGCTCCTTTTGAATTACGATGATGTTGTTTCATATACTTCTACGTCCATACAATGGTACAATATTTTCTGTTATCTTTTGGTGCTTTATATAAACAAAATCTATATTCTGTTTCTATAATGTGGAAATATACGCAGTAAACATTTGGTAATGGATGTGGAGAATATGTTTCCCATCCCATGAAACCTGTCTAGGCATGAAAAATAATTATACTCACACATCACAACTAACAGAAAAGTTAACCTTTGATCTAATTGAATTGCTTTACGTCCAATTTTGCATGTTGATTGTGTTCTTTTCGTTAGTTTGAAATTTGACTATATCCCAAGTTTGATTATATGAAGTTCTGCAATGTCAGGGCCACACAGATGGTCATATGGCGTTGCTCCATGAAAATAGTCAAACACTGATTGTTGGTGATCATTGTGTTGGGTAAGACCTGATCTAAATCATTAGTTTCTTTTACTAGCTCTATGAAATTAAAATAAAAATAATTTGCAGCATAAGAATTAATACGCTAACTCTTCGGTGTACAGGTTGCTGAGACTTTCTGTAAATTATTATCTGTTGTTGGATTAATTTGGCCCATGAACATGTGGGATTCTCTGGGCTTTTCATTACTTGCCACACTTGTCTCTGTAGTCAACATCTCAATGTATTCGGTCATTTATTGGCGCGTTGCTATGCGTTTATTACTGACCTTTGTATGGAGGGTACTCTTTAAGTAAATACTATTATATCAGGTAGATGCACATCTAAATGTCTGACTGTGTGCTTTCTGGAAATTTGTTGCTGCTACTGCCTAGATACAGCCAAGGACAGCTTAGTCCTGTGAACACATTTCTGGGTTGTAAAGACCTCATAGTCTTGACTTACTTGGGAAATTGGCGTAAGCCGTCCGTTGCCTAAGTATAGGATGAAATAATTACTTGCATTCAAACAGCGCATAGTGTGAGCTTTTGGTTTTGACTGTTGACTAGATATATTATAATACAGTATGCATTAGTGGTCATTAGTTTGTGCTGGATTCTTTTTAAGGTTAGTTTGATGTTATAAAGTAAGGATACTTCATGAACGTTCAATGTTTGAGTCACTTATCATGCTCAGCTATGATTATATAAAATGTTTGTTAGCTAATACTCCTCCCTCCAAGAGAAAAGGGCCTATTTTTCTCTTTGTGGTGTACTGTGTGCACAATCAAAAGTGGTACCTTTTCCTATTTGGAGCTATATAATTGGTTGAGGTTGCTTATTTCGTTGTTTGGTTAATGTTAACCACATATTCTGCATTCATTAAACTTTGTGTCACGACTCCCAAGTGAACTTACCATTTGTAATTGATGGAGTGAGTAAGGTCCTTGCATGTAGTTGAGTTCTTCACTAAGTTATTAGAGACAATGAATGTTGCTGTAAATAGTTGTTAAGCTATTAAGCCACATTATTTTCTCCATGAGATTGCAGGCAAGGGAGCGCACTCTTGGACAGTAGAGCTGGTGGGAACATGGCAGTAAGCAAACATTTTTAAAACATGTTTTCGTTTTTTCATTGTCAGTTATTTTTGGACTAATATTTGATCCTCCTTTTGGAATGTACATGCTTTACGTTGTTGACAATGACAAAACTCTACATGCTATAACAATGACCAAAATTGTTGGGGGTTCTTTTTAATCCTTTTTTTTTTGCTAAAAAGAAAAGAATGGTTAACTTTTTAACTGAGGTTATCTGTTTTTCCACCATAAACTTCGCATTGTGGGCCTCTCATGATATTTGTTCATGGTAGCCGCCCCATTTTTACTGGGGTTGTGGTTATGTTGTCATGCAATCTTCTTAGGGGCGTTTGGTTCAAGGGTTTGCAATGTAAATGGTAACGGGATCTAATACACTTGGTAAAGGTAATGTAATGCGTTCTCCCTGTAGCTTGTTTGGTTGAACAGTAAACCATGAAACAATTATGAGAGTTTCAGATTTGGTTGGAGAGAGAAGAGCAATAGAGGATGGACACCAACTGGGCCCACAGGCCATAATGGCCAACGACGGCATGGAACGGAGTTTGTCAATTTCCGAATACTAGAGAAACACCAATAGGTTTGGCAAGCGCCACCGCGTTGGTGAGTCTCATGCCACCACTAGGTTGGATCAGTGGTGGAGGCTTAGCAGAGGTTGACGGCTGCAGACAAGCAAAAGTGTTTAGTGAAATAAGTTGGGTAAAAGTAGTTAGTTTATCATTGAATGACCAAAATACCCTACTCACTTAGATGTCAAAATAAGTTTATTGCTATTAATGAGGGTAGATATGTAGAATTGTCCTAATACTTTGATATGAAAATAAGTTGGGTAAATAAGTTGGGGGGCTATGGCTTCATTTTAGGCAGCTTATTTTGCCAAATAAGCTGGCAACTAATCTCCTCGCCAAACATGTCTAGAAGCTTATTTTTCTGGTCAAACAAGGTGCAACCAAATAAGCTTACAACCAAACACCCCCCTTAAGTTGTCCCTTAAACTTCTTTCTCTTGAATGTTCTAATTCTTTGTTGCCATGGCTAATAGAAGGTGTACGTTTAAACATGTAAAAATGCAAGTATAATTGCTTGAGGATATAGTATAGGATAACATGAATGACAAAGAGAAGCAAAGCTCAAAAGACCACTTCAAGAGATCCTTGCCACATAAGCACATGAAAGTGATGCATTACGCTTTTTAGAATAGAAAATGTTCAGTCTCTATTTCTAGAATATCAAATTTAGTGCCTGCTTTTTCTTACATTGTGACTTTGGACTTTGATTTTCCACGCAGGACTACTTTCGAACAACTTATAGGTTTCTAGAGCTCTCCCCACATGCTTTAATTCCAATGCATGGTAGAGTCAACTTTTGGCCAAAGCACATGCTCTGTGGGTATCTCAAGTATGAACTTCACTAATGACTTTCTTCTATTAGATTTACAAGGTCACTTTAATTGGTTTATTTGGCTGATATAATTGTTGTTGATGGCATTGAAAATTTGAACCCCTTGCAATGTGGTTTCTTTACTTCAAATATTTTGCAAGGTTGGATGTGGCTTATATCGACTAATCAGTGTTTGATGATCTTTAAAAATCAACTTTCTTGCTTTACATTTCCGTTCTTGCAATTCTACTGCGACATCAAACTGAGAATTTCTGCAAATGACTTCTGTATCTATATAAAACTAATGTGACAGAAAGGACACAACTCTGTGAGAATCTTATTGCTTCTCTGAACAATGTTTACAATAAGTTGCTTTGTAAAATAACCTTACAGGAATCTCAGAGATTCTTCAAATGACTTCAACGTCTGCATAGCACTATGAGAATAACTTCAAGTTAATGTGACAAAAAGGGCCTAAGTCCATTAGGTTCATTATTGCTTTTCTTTGAACATTTTTAACAAGTTGCTTTGTCAAATATAATTTCAGGAATCGCAGAGATAGAGAATATAGTGTCCTGAAGGCCATAGAAAGTGGAAGGATAACACTGTTTGATATAGTTGACACAATCTATAAAGATGCTGATCGGAGGCTTTGGTGGGCAGCTGCATCAAATGTTAAGCTCCATGTTGAGCATCTGGCTGAACTGAACCAATTACCTGAGGTACTGCCCAGCACTGTTTTGTTAGCTTTAGATGGTAATGTCACACAGAACATGTATTTGCAAAGACATGCTCTGTTAATCTATAGTTGGCTCGTGTCATTAGGTTGTTACAAGTTTATCTCATACCTTCTATCAAAGCTAGTGTTGGATGTGTATTGAATCCTCGTGCAATCTTTGAAAGAGCATCTTGAGGGTCCTTAATGCGGTATCTGCATCTGACATGAACTTTTAAATTCAGATAATCTGAGAATGAAGCAATAACTGTTTTATTATAAATTAGCCTATGCGACGGATCTCTTAGATTGTCACCTGAGAAATTTTATGACCCACAGGGATTTTGAGAAACAATAACTGTTGCTAAATATAGTACTACACATTACTTCCTTTAATAATCCAAGTCTGAAATTGTGGTGAAGTCTAATTTATACACCATTTTACCATACCCTATCCCCTCATCCGAAATGCATGCTTGAGATATTTCTTTGGTTGGACGCCCTGATGGCTGATAGTGACTTGGTCTATTGTGCATGCAGTGGCAAAAGATGAGTTTTGGCTATATTTTTTTAAAACCAATAAGGAATGCTGAAGAAATGGACATTCCTCTAGTTTATATATGACCCAGTATAATGATCTATCTTACTGAGTCTTGCATAATTCAGTCTGGAGTGAAGTACGAAATAAATGATACTTTGAGTTGGAGGCGGCTCCCTGAACCTTTACTGTTAACGAAGCAGGTCCTTTTCTGCCGGTTTTGTGTAAGCAAAGTAGAAAAACAAAGGTGATAAAAAGGAAAGAAATTTTATAAGAAAATTAGAATCTTGTTTTTCTCTTATCGTGGAAATCTGTGAGTGCTTATGCTTGAGCTATCCTCTGGGAAGTTGAAGTTTTGAGGCTTATTATGTAGACTTAGGGAATTGAGAATGAGTAAACATTATGCAGTGTCCATTGTCGTTGGTGTGCCATCTGCATGTAACTTCGATTTGGAAAAAAGAACATCTTAGTACCAAAGTATTCTTGTTGATTATTCAAATATGTGCATCTGACTTGTATTCATCTAGCTGTAGTATGTTTCCTTATTTAGACAGCCAATTGTTTTAAAATACAGGGATTTTGTTTAGAAACTTACAAGAGCAGCATCGACACATTTGCTGAGGACATGAGTAAATTATGATTGCACAAAACGTCTTTACATTAACCCGTTATATTATTGTAAGTTTCATTAGCTCCGAATCATTGCTCTCAATCGACATATTTTCTGAGTATCTACTGTGACTTTTGTATGCACTGGTTCATATGGAACAATGCAGCTACTGTTACCGTTTGTTCCACTTGGTGTTTATTTTGCTTTAACTTTTACGTGCTTGTTCATGATGAGTTTGCTCCCTTTTCTGTAGGGTTTTTCACTGTCAAAATTTCAAGGAACTTGTGCTATTCATTTTGGATTAAGATGGATAATTTCATACAGTGGAATTTGGGTATCATCCAAGATCACTAAGACTGTTAAACCTAAATTGTACTTATCATTAGGTGTAGCTTGCTTTGCTGCATTATGCTGTATAAGTGTAACAACTGGTCCTCCATCAGGCCTTATTGGTATATTAGGTTATTTCAAGCGAAATTAAAGAAACTTAATTATTGTGGTCAAATGTGTACAAATAAACATCGTACTCGGTCTGACTTTGTCCTGACTTAGTACCCAGATTCCACCTCTGTCGGGTCTGTATATATTATGAAGAAAAGATTATGTGTGGTGTTACGCACAGGCGTGTCTTGCCTTGCTGCAATATGTTGTTCAAGTATAACTACTACTGTTGCTCCGTTAAGGCCTTCCTGGTATCTCTTAAGTCTATTTTACACCTCGAGTAAACTTATACTTGTACATTTGGCAATTGGAAGCCAAAAATAATAAAAAAAATCACACTCAATCTGAAGGTTGTGCTTGTTTTACCGTGACGTTGCCACTTCTGCATAGTGCATACCGTTTGATGAGAAGGGCTGTAAAGTCACAAAATACTGTAGCGTAATACTCACCACTGTTAGCAGCCTAAAAATAATGTACACGATGCTCTCATATTTTTATGAAGGTACCTCTGTGTTGAGAGCTCGTCATAGTTGGCATGTTCAACTGAGGGTCATTTTTTTTCAATTTCTGAAACTTATTTTCAGTTCAGAAGAAGCGAAGTAAAATTCAGTTTAGTTCAATAGTTCATAGTGTTTATATTGATCGTAGAAGTTATGACGCCGGTATCCATACGTAATTGTTTGTATCTCATTGGAAAGATCTTATAGTACATATATACTAAAAGCTCAATTGATAGAGTTTGTGTGTCTAAATAATTAGACAAAAGTTTCAAGTTTAACACATTTCACTTCAGTTCTGTTCTATTCTTAAAAATTTTGTTCAATGATTCAATCTTTACAAGCTGGAATAATAGGTGTAAGTGAGCCATATTGGAAAATTGCCGCAGTGAAAACCAACTTCTTCAGTTCTTCTATTTCAATTGAGCAACTTAGCATTTTTGTTAAAACGGCTGCCAGTGTTGCAGTATATTGCAACTGAATTCACTTGTCTTCTTTCCTGCAGAATGTCTCTCATGACTGCGTTTTTTTTCTTTTCCCCAACTTTTGTTTTGCTTTTTTGGGGCGGTACAGGTGATTTTGGGTCACTTGGCTATGTGCCAATGGGCATGGACATAAGCTGGCTGACTGGCTGAGGGCCTGACGCAGAGTTCAAGCCAGAGCAGGGAAGCAGATCATGAAGACGTTTGGAACTTCTCTGAGTTGTTTAATAGTTAACAGTTCCAAAAAGCACAGTATGGAAGCTTCCATACCCTACTGATCACGAGAATATGACTACTAGTCCGCATGAGTATTATGTCTAATCACACAATAATGAAAATCAATAAACGTGAGTGATGCGTAGCTCTTGCACCACAATGTGATTTATCACTTTTTCAACAGAACCTTGTTCTATCAAACTTGTCTTCATGTTTACATAATTCTATACGTTCACCCGCCCTCCATAATTCACCATCAAGAGAGGGAAAATACAAAAGGCAATGAAGAAAAACAAGGTTGTTCATATTTTAGTGGGATGTTCATGCATTAGGAAGCTAGCCAAAGAGAGCAGCCCTCAGATTGCTGCCATTCAAGTTACTACCACAATAGTCTTCGCCCTTTCAATGTCATTCATTATCATAGTTCTTGGAATGTTTGTCAATGATCGTGTTAGAAGATTTCTCAACTCAGAAGAATACTATTTCCCAGCAGCAATACCACCCATGATGCATTCGATTCAATTTTCCGAGGACTCAAGTGATTGGTTAGCTCCCAGGAAAGTATGGCACTCAATGTCAGACGAAGTGCTGATGTGGCGTGCTTCGATGGTTCCTCAGATTAAGGAATGGCCTATTAATCGGACGTCAAAGGTGGCTTTCATGTTCTTGACCAGGAAAATGTTGCCACTAGCACCGCTGTGGGAGATGTTTTTCAAGGGGCATGAAGGACTATACTCAATATACGTCCATACTTCCTCTGAATCTGTTGATGAGCCCATGGAATCGTCAGTTTTCTACAACCGGAGAATACCTAGCAAGGTACCAATGCATTATGACTTTGTCATTGCGATTTTCATCTTACACCAATTTATTTATTTTTGTGTTTTAAGATTTTGTTCTGTTTGCAGCCAGTGGAATGGGGAAGAGCAACAATGGTAGATGCAGAGAGGAGACTTCTCGCCAATGCCCTGCTCGACTTCTCGAATGAGAGATTTGTTCTACTATCGGAATCCTGCATCCCTTTGTTTAATTTTACCACCATTTACAGCTATCTCATCCACTCGAAACACAGCTTCGCTGGATCGTTCGATGACCCGAGAAATGTCGGAAGAGGAAGATACAATAAACACATGGCACCTACAATCCTATTATCAGATTGGCGTAAAGGATCTCAATGGTTTGAAGTACATCGTGATCTTGCCATTTTTGCAATATCAGATTCGACGATCTACCCTACACTTCGAGACCACTGCAGACCACCATGTTACATGGATGAGCATTATCTAGCTACCCTTGTTGCCAAAATTGGCAAGGACTTGAACTCTAACAGAAGCGTTACTTGGGTTGATTGGTCTAAGCCTGGTTCACATCCTGTTACCTTTGTTAGGAAGGAGGTATCAGAAGAATTCTTATATAGAATTAGGAACCAAACTGATTGTATGCAAAACAACGCAACAAGCCCTATTTGCTATCTGTTTGCTAGGAAGTTCCATCCAAGCACCCTTGAGCCTTTGCTGAAAATAGCTCCTAGATTGCTAGAGCTCAAAGGGCGAAAGTAGATTAGAATGAACGTTTAAGCTAATCAGGAGGGGAGGGCTCAGATTATTTAAGATTACAAATCAGACATAGACAGTGGATACTAGAGACACCTAAATAGTTACAGTTTCAACTCTTTAATATGATACTCCAAAAATATGAAGGAGAGTTCTTTTTTTTCTTTCTATAAATAGAGACATCATGTCATCATGAAACAAGTAATGTATAGAGCGCTTGTATGTAGTCTCCAGCTAACCACTTGTATACCTTTAAAATTTCCTTGATTACGTCGCAAAACTCTCAATTTGAGGATCTCCCTTGACGTACGATACCATAATAAAGTCATTTTTTTACATTTCTATAAATAGTGTCTGTAGTCCTGTCTGCTTGACACACACAATAATCCACTCTTTCTTCTTACCCTTCCCTTATTTTCAATGCTCTAGGAACATTTTTTAATTCGGGATACACTTGTTAGGTTTCTATTATGTTGCTAACATAGATCAACATTTTCATCTTCTGGTAGTATTTGCTATGGCAAAGTTCTTTTTTAATGTAATCTTAATAGTGTTCCATCGAAATTCTCCATTGCTAGATTCGATGACTTAGCCAGAGGTCAACAAAAACAATAAAATCACATAAGAAAATATAGAAGCTAGAGGTTATGGAGATCTCCAAATTATTTTCTAGCCTTCTTATTAGACGCGCGAAAGCTCCGTAGTCGTTCTTCCTAAATCTCTCCTGAATCCTCTCACTCATTTTGTTTCTTCTGGCCGGTTCAACACTTAGATAGCGCGCTAGAGAGGAAGAAATATGATAAAAGATCAAAAACATGGTGGGTTATCAACAACAATGAAGATTATACATGCCCATTATCTTGTTAAGATACTTTCATATAGCCTCATAATCTTAGGTTGTGGTCTCACTCTTGGGATCACCCTTGGTTTCTTTACACACAGATTTTCATACAACATTCTCCATATCTCTTTAAGTAATTATCTATCACCTCATGATCTCACCACTTCTTCTCAGCTCACATCATCTCCTTCCCCTAGCAAGGGTACTAGGACTACGACGACGACGACAACTACGACAACCCTGTATGATTCCCAAAAAACCACGGGTAATAATAAGATCACAAACGTGTTAAGAACAAGTACGTCGTCTCGTACAGGAGCTACTGATCATCATAATATTGGCTTAAGAGATTTTTTGGCTCAAGAAGATGTCAATCATGGGATGAGTGATGAAGAGTTAGTATGGAGGGCATCAATGTCACCTAAAATTAGTAAATTTCCGTTTGAGAGAGTACCCAAGATTGCATTTTTATTTTTGGTCAGAGGGCCAATTCCATTGGCACCTTTGTGGGAGAAGTTCTTTAACGGACATCAAGGACTATACTCCATCTATGTGCATTCTGATCCTTCATTTAACACCTCTTCTTTGGGTAATGAGATTGCTAATGGAGTATTTAGAGGCCGAAGGATCCCAAGCCAGGTACATCTAATTTCTTCTTGTCATGTCTTTTTTTTTTAACCGATTGTTATTGTTAGTAACGATTAGTGTTCTGTTTCTTGATTTCTCTTTTGACATTCACTGATAGATGTTAGCTGCGTACATGTGCGTGACTTGATTGCTTCATTTGTATGTGTGAAATTCGTTGAACAAAAGCTTTGGAAATCTGAATTGAAACAATGAAACCGTTTGATGATGATTAGTTTACAAGTTTAGGACACCTAGCTACTAAACTCGTAGCACAATATTTCACACACAAGTTGATCATTTATGGGACATTTCGTCAATTTGTTAAAGGGAAATGAGAAGGCTTGTAGTAATCAGAACTTACAGTTGAAGGACATACATCAACTTTACACATATGTTGGAGTATGCAATACTTCTTGCTTTTCCTGATTGAAGTATCAGTACATGATACATTAGGAAAAATAATGAGATTACGCTATGGAGTATTATTAGTTATAAGTTCACACTCAAATTCACAGTTCCATACTTCCATTTGCTTTATATTCAAAGAAAACATAGTTAAGGAAGCCAAGAATTCCATAATTATTAATAATTGTATTGTTGCTTTAGTTCATGATTTTCTGCAAGGGTCTACAATCTCCATACTCCAAAGACAGAGGTTAGGGAAAAGACAATTCACCAAGCAACATTAGACAACACATATAAAATTATTTTATCGTGGATTTCATTGTTTATCGTTCCCCTTCTTTTCTTGATGTCCTGACCATAGAAATTAAAAAAATTACGTAGGGAATGTGTCGTCTTAATCTACCTGTTCCAAATAATTTTTATGAGAACCACCTGTTCCAAATAATTAGACAAGTCTTTTCATCAAAAATAAAAAAAATTAGACAAGTCTTGGTCAATGTCTCCAAGGAGAACGAAGCCATTGTACTAGATAATACCTCAATAGTTACATTGTGTGTCAGTTTTTTTTAATACATGACTACTGGCCTATTGGATTTTTTTTTGTTTGTATAGAAAATAGTTTGTCACACCTTTCTTGATATTTACTCTCTAACATTTCTCTAAAATATTTTACAACTTTATCAACGTCCATATGTATGCTTTATTTTTTTTATTTATTGGGAAAAGTGAATAACCCAAGAAAAAACAAAATCAACAGGATAGGATATACTACGGGGTATGGAATTCGAGTAAATTAATAATCATGTTACAACCGTGACTATTTTATAAAAATGTACAAAACCATATAGCTAGAATACTGAAGTATTAAACTTGAAACAGAACTTGAAATAGACATAGTTATAACCTCGGTTGTTGAAAACCAGCTTCTTAATCTGTCCTGTTTCCATGGATTGACTCTGTCAGTCTTTACAAGTTTTGCGCAAATTGGCACTACTACTTCAAAAAAAAAAGTGGTTGTTGCTGTCCAAGTTTAAGCTTCTTTGTGGATTAAGTAATAAATAATTAATCGAAGATTCAATACGAATTGTGAACAAAACTTGTTTCTTGATTTCCAATATAATCTGGAACTTGTTAACTTTATTCAGGGCAACTACATCAAGCTAATGACTAAACGTTTCAATGCATACTACTAGTGTTCATTTTGGTGTTTGATCGTGGTCTAAGCTTAGATATTCCCGTTTAATTAGATCACGTAACTCCGGCGCAAGGTAGTCTCTAGAATGCATGGTCACAGTCTTTGAGGGTGTATAGGTGCAAATTCCATGCCAAAAGGAAAAGGAAAGAAATAGATTACCCCATAATGTGAACACTGCATGAACTTTGAATTTTCAACAATAAGTTGATACCAGTCTCAACTAGTTCTAGACTTCTAGTCCAAGATAAACCTTGGAGTACTTTTAAATAATAGTAGATCATTAGGTCGTACTCTCAATTAGTCTCATTTTAAATATATCTAAGTATCTATGCATTCATGATCAAGCATGTCACCCTGTACAATAATCGACAAAAACGATACTCTCAATTAGCTCGATTTCTTTAAACGCCACTCAAGACCACTGTTCAAATCTCAATAGGAGCATTTTGAAAGAATTGTTTCCCCTCCCCTCTGAATGCTCGGATTTATTAATCCATGATTAACTCCAACATGGGATACTCATTGGTAGACCTCTCAAAATTAAACTTGACCCAACCCGCACCCGACCTGTTACGTTTTTCTGTGTCATGATGGTCAGGATTTTTTGACCCTAAATCCGATTTGATCCGAACCTGTTTGACCCGTAAATTTCAGGGTCAGGGTTTAGTGTCAACCCGAACCCGACTTGATCGACTTCAGAAGCAATATAAAAATATAAAAGTACACCTAATAGTATATTTTATGCAATAAATGCATAAGATTTATTGTTAATTTGTATTGTAAACTAAATTTTAGTTTTTTAATATTTTTTATTCAATATGATTATTTTATTATATTTTGTTGAACCATTGGGTTACCAATCCGAAATAATTAAACCTGAAAATAACGCGACCCAAAATGACCCGAACCAAAAATAACCGAATCCAAAACCGATTTACCCGCCTGGGTAAGCCGTCTTCTTACTTATAAAAAAAAATTTAGCTCGGTTTTAGAACAATTTTCATCCTGCCACTGCCAAGTACATAGCGATAGTTCTTTTAAGTTTTACCTTCATTATTGTAGAATCTCGATTATTTTGTTGTAATAAAATTTGATAATGAAACAAAAACATAATTTCGCATTCATCAAATCTGAACTTATTTCAAATAGATAATTTTTCTCATACAGGTACTAAGCGGGTCATTCTGGAAACAGTCTCCCGATTTTCAAATCGGGGTAAGGCTGCGTACATCAGGCTCCCTCAGTACCTCATTGAGATGGGATTCAATGGGATTGTTGTTGTTGTTGTTGTTTCAAATAGATAATTTTTATATTTTCATATCGAAACATAAATATCAATATCTAAACCAACTCTATGAATTATTTTTTTTGAAGGGAACTCTATGAATATTCAAGAGTATAAACATCCAAATTAATGAGTCCCTATACGTGAGCAGTACCAATAGTGAATGAGTGACTATGGGTAGAATAGCACATATTCGGAGTATGTGCTTGTGGCAAGCCTCTATATAAGTCTAAGCACTTTTTACTGAGAGAGACTGGTACTTCTACGGTCCACTGGGAATCTAGGATCCACAGCTTAATTATATGTCGATCGTCTTCAGTCATTATGTATATGTGGTCTTTTTAATTTGGGGTTTATGATATTTATTATTGAGGTGTCTGGGTTTATGAACATTAGGATCCACCTAAATGTATTGCGGATAGAAAAAAGGGGGAGTTTATGGGTCCATTGTTGAAAGTGCTTAAAAGAAAATAATAATAAAAGGGACGCATGTCACAACCATTGTTGGAGTTGAAGCTTGTTCTTTTTATGCCAATGGCTTCTTTCATTCTTTGCACATGTCAGACTTAGCCTGATGTAACCACATTACATCTTCGAGAAGGCATTAGTCAACGTGTGTAAATGAATTAGTCCTTGACCGTTGTATTCCGGTCTGTACTCCGTAGACCGTAGTACAAAGAGGTTTTTTATACACGGTTTTTTGGGTCATTCTGCAAACATTCTCCAATTTTTGGGGTAAAGCAGTGTACATTATACCTCCTCAATATCCTATCCAAAATGGGATTACATGAGTTGTTGTTATAGACTGTAGTCTATACCAACACGTGACACACCTAATTTGTTTTAGGCGAATTTGCTCAAAATAATCTATACTTCGGCCGGTTATCCTAAAAGAATCCCAATTTCAAAAATTACTGGTCATAATTCCTACTTGGCCCTTCATAGCCCGAAACGAACCATTTAAGTTTTACAATAATTTTTTTGATAAATTAAACATTACGTTAAGTCATCATTTTAATTTTGACTATGAAATACACTAATTCTAATAGATATATTCATAGCCAAAGTTTTAACTTAACATTTTGACCTATTTTAAAATATCCTTAGATCGTTCCGGGCTACAAGGGTTGAAGTAGGGATTATTCCTGTCAATTTTTGAAGTTATAATTAAATTGGGATAATCGGCCGAATTAGAGATTATTCTCATCAATTTCGCCTTTTGTTTTTCTCTTGAATTGTTCTCTGTTTTTGGCAATAATCTTGAATTGTTCTGCTACTAATTTTCGAGCAATGCTAGGGATATAAGCCTTATATCCCTCTGACATGTATAAGCCGTGGGCCCCGCGTAGGGCCCGCGCACTAACTCAATATTTTATTCCCAAAATAAATTTTTTTTTTTTTACTTTTAAACTTAGGACCACCAAACATAAAATTTCGTTCTTTTTCGAGTTGCATATTTATATACCTCAGTTGTATATTGTTATATGAGAGTTGTATATTAATCTATTCGAGCTATATGCTTTTGCATGCAATTTGCTCCGACTCCATTCTCTCTCCACCCCACTATGTGCTTTTGTAGTGTCTACATATTTTCGAGTTGCATATTTGTATGTTGTAGTTGTATATTTGTATATCTGAGTTGCATATTTTTCTATTATAATTGTATATTTTGGTGTATGAGTTGAATATATTTGGATAAGTTTCTCCTACTCCATTCTCTCTCCTCTCCTAAAGTTTTATTTGAATGCAAAAGTTATATGTTTTTATAAGCGAGTTGTATACTGCTTTATTAGAGTTGTATATTCATTTCATACCGTTGTATGTTTGTAAAACAAAATAAAAATCATTACTTTTTGGTGGGGTTTGCTGACTCACTTCCCACTATCAATAAATTACACTACTTTTTGCTGGGGCTGAGTCTTATACGTTTTGAGGGATATAAGGCTTATAGCCTTAGCATTGCTCCTAATTTTCCATCCTCCTTGACTCGATGTTGCGCCAACGATATATTCTGAATGCTGACTGGTTAACCGGATGATATGCAATAGATTGTAAGGGTGCGTTTGGTAAATGACATATCTATCAAAAAAGAGTAGATTGAGGGGTATTAGTAGATTTGACTTATAAATATGCTATTTGTGGTATATGGTAAACAACATATTTGATAGTAGATTGGTCCACAAATTTACTCTTTTCAATATACTTTTGACATTAGCATTTCAAACAGTAGATTGCGTTAATGACATATTTGCCCATAAATTATTTAATATCACATGCTTTGTCACCAAAAAATTAATTATAGCCATGTCCTTTTATGTATGTTCATCCATTAAAAGGTGATCTACTAATAATAATCTATTCGTTTACCAAACATCATATCTAAGGAAATCTACTAATAAAATTTGCTATATATTCTGCTATCTGCTGTTTGCTATGTGTTGTTACCCATTTACTTTCTAATCAACTTTTACAAGAACCTATGGTATTTTTATTTTTTTGATAATTTAGAGAGAGCGTACGGCTTTTAGTTTCATTTCATACAAGAATGTTTTCGGTTGTTTCAATCAGAATGAGAACTAGTAGTACATCACCTATTGCAACGGTGATTTGCGAAATATACACACGATTTCTAATGCTTTGCAAATAGGACATTTGCAACAAAATAATATAACTCAAGATTGATTGGGGAAGGATCATAACATTTCCTAGGAAAACTTTGTTTATATATTCAATATTAGTCTGATTTCGACCATATTTATAAATGCAGAAAGTCCAATGGGGAAGGTTTGACATGGTTGAAGCAGAACTACGCTTGCTAGCTAATGCCCTCTTGGATGTCTCCAACCAACGTTTCGTGCTCCTTTCAGAATCCTGTATTCCCCTCTTCGACTTTGCTACCATCTACTCATACCTCAACAACTCCATCGAAAGCTATGTCGAAGCTTATGATTTGGACGGTCCAACAGGGAGGGGACGCTACAAGCACAGCTTTGCCTCTGCCATAACCATAGGCCAATGGAGAAAGGGGTCTCAGTGGTTCGAGATTGATCGAGCTTTGGCTGTCGAACTCATCTCTGATCAAGGCTTCTTTCATTCGTTCAAGACAGCATGCAAGGGCGCATGTTATGCAGATGAACACTATTTGGCTACTTGGATGAACATGAAATATGGGGAGAAAAACTCAAACAGAAGCTTGACGTGGGTCGATTGGTCGAAAGGCGGGTGCCACCCAGCGAGGTTCAGAAGAATGCATGTTACAGTTGACCTTTTGAAGAAGCTGAGAAATGGTGCGACTTGTAAATACAATGGAAAAAAGTCCAGAACTTGCTATTTGTTTGCGAGGAAGTTCATGCCAGATTGTTTAGAAAGGCTAATGAGGTTTGGAAAACGAGTCATGCGTTTTTGACAACTAGCAGTGTATTGTGTTCATATATAGCCACAAAAATCAATTATTTGTTCTTCAGAATTAATTTTTTCTATTCATTATATATAAATGTACACTCTTGCACAGCTTAAAATGTCTTCTCCTCATGTGTGTTTCTTTTTATTTCTTTGGTGGTGCTTAAAGGATGGGAGAATCCCTCAAACAAACAAAAAAAGAAACTCAAACAGTGAAACATAACTATACCAAGTTTGTAGCCTTGTAGGTGGGTGTTCTACACGCCTAAGACACCGATAGTTAGGGAGAGATAACTAAAGAATTGGCAGGATTTTGCAGTGGACCAGACATTTTTTGTTCAGTTTCAACAATAAGGTGTCATAACACATCTAAGAACGCATTTCTGAAATCTCTACAAATTACTTTTGCTGATGGCAAAAACAATTTCACTCTCTCTGCCCAACAGATGACAAGTTAAGCAAAATTTGTTGGGTTACTCTAAAAGTTCAATGTTTTCCCATGAGTAGAGTGAGCATCTACAAACAAGATTGATACACGAACCTGTACCAACCTGAGCTGAACAAGAATATACTTTGCTGGTAGTAAAACCTCATTTACATCTCAGACCGTCGTGGTATCATTGTGGAGTTGTTCTTGTTACTGTCATTGAATAACACCTCCTGTGTCTTCAGAGACAGAGGGGGAATCTGAGTCGAAGGCCTCATGTGACGGAGACACTTCCACTCCACGTAGCTCTTCTATCATCTTAACCACTTGACTCATCCTAGGCCGCTGGTCAGGAGCAGCATTTGTACAAGCCATTGCTATCTGTAACAAGCCCACCATCTCCTCTTCTATGTCCTTGTATCTCATTAGCTCGAGATCAAACACCTCAGCTGTCCATTCTTCCCTCACCACAGACTGAACCCACCTGGGAAGATCCACCACCCCACCAACTCCAACTGTTGCATATGGTCCACTTCCCTCCACGACTGAAGGACATTTGCCTGCAATCCAGAAGAAGTGAAATGGAGAAATAAGATTTCCAATGCAGAAGATCCAGATATTAGGCTATGGCACTTGAAATAAAGGACATTTCCTACACCTAGCTGATGGCGTGATGCCGAAAGAGATTAAAACTTGACTGAAATTGCGTCGAGTTCTTCTGCTTCTCTCTTTTGGAGATTCCAGGTTAAATGTTTGACTAGTCTCTAACTAACAAAGTATCTGCCCACTTTCACGCTTTCTGAATGTTGTAAACTAAAACCTCCAAACACGGCAGAACCTTTATAATACTTGGCATGGTGGAGATTAAGTCGACTCAATTCCTTGTAATACATTCAGGAATTCAAGGTCACGTTCTGTAGAGTTCACTTTGACAGGTAACATCTAAAATCATGAATATCAAACTAGAGATACTCTCTACTATAGCACCCAAACAAAAGGGATACTATCTACTTTCTAGACTCTTCAGTACTACAGACATTTGTCACAATGATCCTCCATTTTGCCTTAATTAAAACAAATCCAACAGTTTTATAATGAACAAAGAAGCTAATTGGGGTTCTGAGTTTTGAATTTTAGTGCAATGACACTTGGCATTTACTCAACTGTGTTTTCAGTTGGGTAACACTTGACAAAAATCCCTCGCTCCACTCTGCCGCTATTTACGGGATACTTGACCTATACGTGAGCATCGCATTCTTCTACATCAATTTGATTTTTTCATTTGTATTTAGAGAAACACTGAAACACTAACGCCCTCTGTATCATCGTCAACATAGGTATGGCATTCACCCACTTACCTGTCAGTATTTCAAGCAGCAAAACACCAAAGGAATAAACATCAGCTTTTTGGGTGAGCTTTCTCCCATCTAGAGATTCTGGAGCACGGTATCCATTGGACCTAGGGTTACTGGCTGATGCTGGAGCAAAGCTGGAGAAGCCAAAGTCAGAGACACATGCACTCCCAGCCTTATCAATGAGGACATTTGTCGATTTTATGTTTCCATGGATAAGCTTAAGAGCCCTGCAAGAGTTGTGGATGAATGCTATTCCTCTAGCTGCTCCTGCAGCTACCTTTAACCTTGTTGTCCAGTCCAATGGGGTCCTTCCAGGTCCTCTATTGCCTGCCACACCAGAAAACTTGTTTTTAGCACATACATTAAATTGGCGTAATAGAACACATACTCCCCAAAGGTGGTAGCCTGTGATCAAGAATCTAATTTAAGGGTTAAATGAAGCTTCCAAGCCTGACAAGAAATAAGAACTGCATATTACTACTGAAAAGATATGAATGAAGAATGCATAGCCAGAGAGGTCAATTTCAGTGATCAATGCATTCATTCGTCTGAAAAAAGTAGCCGCACAGAAAACAAATTATAGATGACAATCATCAAATTAGTCTTCAGACAGATTCGCTGCATTTGACATGATATGGACATACGAAATTTACAAGGAGGTGACGCATTTGGCAAATATGGCAACTTCTTATGCCTAGCATACCAAAAGGGTCCAGCATTTTGCAAAGCAATGCAAAGCAAGATCAGTCACATTGAGTCGAAAATGACTAAAGTTTCATCTTCATCATTAAAGATGCCATTTTAAGAATTTCATTACACCTTAGCTTCATCATTGCAACAAAGTACTTGTAGACCAATATCATGTGCCTGAATGAGCATCCAGCATCATGTACCAGCATCATTTACCAAGCACTTGCACAGAAGAGTACGAAGTATACAGTATAAAGCGGCTGTATCCTTACTTTGAGATTGACACTAACACAATAACCTCAAGTTGCTTATGAGAACAAGGCAAACAGAAATCTAATAACCTCTACTGTAGCCAGGGAAAAGGATAAAAAAACAGAAAGAAAAAAGAAAAAAGGTCCCAAAAAGTAACACTAATAACTAGCAATATTCAACACACTAAACCCAGAGATGAAGGGGACCACACTAATTAAATTGACATAACCATCATCAGACCAGGTCAAACTTGAGGGGACCCAGTATGTGAACCAGAAAGTTTAATTGGTAGTTTTTGGCTGAGCCTGTAGGCTTGTGAGTAGGGGCACATTTTTTTGTTTGCACATCAAGCAGGATGTATGGGGAGGGGGGGCTCTTTCAAGAGAGGAAAATGGCCAAAACAATGCATGAAAAGAACAAAAAGGGGAAAAGTGAACCAAACAACAGCTAACATAACACTTTTATGAACATTACACTATTTTATTCAATAGAAGCTCTAACGTATATACTTCTCCAGCACATATTCATATCAACTCCCATCCCTATCCTAAGCTTTCTACATTCATGACCCATCTCTCTCATTTTCCCAGAAATATGCAATGATGTTCAACTGTGATGTAATTATCAAAACCGTAGCCAAAGGCAAATGTAACTGACATTAGTGGTACGTACAAGTTAAACTAGCCCCACACACATAGCCCCCCAATTGCAATACTATACTATTACAATTAATCAATTGTTACTAGCTACGCTAGGAGTCTAGCACTATTAGTACTGCATTAACTATTAACACACATGAGACCGTTGGCACTTTCTTTTTATTTGTTCCCATGAAAGTATCAAACCATTTTGGCCTTTTTGCACTTACAAATGCACTCATATTCTGGAAATTTGATCCCAGAACTTCAACCCCTGCAACCATTTGACCTTTCTTAATAATTTATTCTCAAAAGTTAAAAAAATAAAAAGACAAGTGAAGGCAAAGCTTAAGGAAAACTCTACCAAAGAAGGAATTTAACCATATCACATGCAAATCCTGGCGTGACACTACCAGCTAATTAATGAACACCCTTTCCTGCAGGATCTCATTACTCCTCAACAAGCCATGCATATCACCTTCCACCTCAAACCCCTGTCTCCCCATTTATCACTCACAGTTGCAGTTCATTAAAAAATGTTACCGTTGTTGCAAAAACAAGCAAACATAGAAAGTCCTTATTGACTGTACTCAACTACTCATTGTAACCAACTGAACCACAATTTTTTCTTCCCTGATTTGGAATTATTAGGTAAATCATTCAAATACTGTTAGTAAATCCTTATAGCGCAAAACTGGACATGAAATCTCAGTCACTGAAACATAATTAACAAAGTAATAACCAAGAGACAAAAATCTTATCTTTATACCCTCTGACCAAGTTCTACCAACTAGCAATTTTCCTCCACAACAAAATCCCTATGAACCTTCATCTTTACACATTGCACTCAATAATACTAATACTAAGAAGCCTAATGATAATGATAATTCAACCAAACTTGCCCACATTAACTTAATTCGACATAAACTCAAAAGTGATTAGTCACAGCAGAACACAACTACAAAAAATCAACCGAACAATATTATTGATTAACAGCCACAACAAAAAAAGCATAATCTTTCAATCACATTTTACCATTTTAACCAATCTACACAATTTCCCTAAATTCTACAAAAACTATGCTATCAAATAACTTTCAACAACAAAAACAACACACACATACAGCAATATTTTAACTCTAAAACTAGATTTATCCAGTCAGCTAATATATTTTAACTCTACCAAATTCCAAAACACAATTCAACTCAGTTCTTCCAATTCATCAACAACTTTCAACCCAGAAATCAAAACAAGACAAAAAACAATTAAAAGACACAAAATACTTAAAAGGGGTAGAAATGAATTATTACCATGAAGAAGCCAGAACAAGCTACCATTAACCAAGTAATCAAAAACCATCAACTTTTCATCTCTAGCAAAATAATAAGCCTTTAACCCAACCAAATTAGGATGTCTCAACCTTCCTAAAACCTCCATCAACCCGTCAAACTCCTTCTTCCCATTCACATTCCCACCATTCCCACCAACTTGCATTTCCTTCAATCTCTTCACAGCAACCACAGTGCCATCATCCAACACCGCCTTATACGCCGTCCCCAACGTCCCTTTCCCCAACATCTCCGCCGACGCCTTTAACAAATCCTCTAGCTCGAACCTCCTCTCCCCCGAAAAAAACACCATCTTCCCTTCCCCACTTGTTCCTCCACCTACATTGTTGTAAGGACTCATTGTTATCGAAGAAGAATACACTATCCTCTCCCCTCTCGAGACCGCGGTCTCTTTCTTCGATTTCAATAGCCCTTTCTTGTTATCTTTTCCTCTGCAAAAGTAACAGTACAGCAAGATTGATATCACGCCGAGGACAACAATGTCAGCAAGGATAATAACCAGTATGGCAAGGAACCCCATTTTGTTCTTCCTCTTGTTGTGATGATCAGAATTGTAATTCTCTGGGTGTGGGGTTTTGAGGTTGTCGGGTGTCGACGATATAACTTGAGGGGCAGGGGTGGAAATTGCTCCATTTCCGGGGCGAACAGGGTCAGAGCAGGAAACCAACAATGGTGGCCCACAGAGGTTGGAGTTAAGTGAGAAGGAAGAGGCAGAAAAGATGGAGAGCGAGGGTGGGATTTGGCCGGAGAAGTGATTGGAGGAAATGTTGAAGTCTTGGAGCGAGGAGAGGGGGGAAAGAGGGGAAAGAGAGCCGTTAAGAGAGTTGTTTTCGAGGCGAAGAGTTAAAAGGCGAGGGAGAGAGAGAAAGAGAGAAGGAGGGATGGAGCCAGTAAGAGAATTATGGGAGAAGTCGAGGCGGTACAGGGAAGGGAGAGAGAGGGAGGGAGGGAGAGGGGAAGAGAAGGAGTTGTGTGAGAGGAAAAGGAGTTTGAGTGATGGGAGAGTAGGGAAAGGGGAGAGAGGTGAGGAGAGGGAGTTGTGTTTGAGGGAGAGGACTTTGAGGGAGGTTAGCGGGGAGAGGAGAGAGAGTGGAGTCGAGGAGGTGGGAGGGGAGGTGAAGGAAAGGGAGAGGGATTCGAGAATGAGCTTTGTGACACGAGTGGTTGTGGGTGAGCATGTTATGCCAGTGAAGTTGCATGGGGTGAGGGAGGTGGCTGACCAGGTGGTGAGAGAGTGGAGTGGGTCGGACAGGTGGGATTTGAAGGTGAGGAGTGGGGCGAGGTCTGGGTGTGTGGGTTGGGATGTGGCTTGGAGAGGAAGGATGTTGAGTGAGAGGAAGAAGAACAGGAAGAAGAGAGACATTTTGAGTTTGGTGAGAAAGGGGAGTGAAGGGGACTGAAGTGAAGTGAAGTGAAGTGAAGGGTTTTGGTTTGGTGGTGAGGGGTGGGAGGGGGACAAAAGGGAATGTGGAAAGGTGGGGATGGGAATGGGGTGAAATGGATTGTTAAAGTGGTGGTGTTATGTGTTAAAGAAGACTAGAAGAGTGGTGTGTTAACTGTTAAGTGGGAAAAATGGGGATTAGTAAGATCAGGGTTAGTGAGGATTTAAGACTGACAGAGGACTGCACAGTGTTTTGCAGAGGTATTAGTTGACAAGAGTAATTAATGAGTGAATAAATTAATACATAGGATACTCCAGCTGAAGTGTACAGAGGAAGTGTAGTGTGTACAAGTGTGACAAATTGACAATGTACTAGCGTAGACACTAGACAGTATAGTAGAGCTGCTTGTATTTTTATGCTTTTTGTATTTGTGGGCAGCTGCAAGTTTTAACTTTTTAACATCTCTTTCCTTTGTCAATCCGTTGAGAGTTATGGATCACTGGACGTGTAATTGACATTGGGTCAGTTATTAGTGTTGAGAGTTGAAAAAATTAAGGATATGAAAAATGGTTTCAGGTAGTATGATAGTGTTGACTGGTCCGAAATAGATGGTTATGGTTAACCTCTCCGAACTGTTTGCAGTATTGTGAGGGGTGAGTGGACTGTGGACTGGTGAGTGTTGGGGAAGGGGGAAAGAAGTAGCGGGTGAAAGAAAAAACAAATGGGAGTGTGGAAAGATGTGAAATGGAATGGATTAACTGTTGATATTAGTGAGAATAAAATTATGATTTAGTACTTCTAAGAAGTTAAAACAGACAGCTGATCCAAATTCCAACTGGAGCAGACTACGGCAGAGGCCAGAGGATATACTATTAGTTGCATTAATCTTTGTTTCTAAAGGAGGAGGGTGTGTCCGCTGTGTCGTGAGTCGTGACTTACCAGTGAAAATCACTGGACACTCTATGCGGGCAATTAGGTCATTGCAGCAGGATAATCCAGGTCCTATAGGCTCAATCAAGCCCACCAATCAATTGTTAGTTTGTTTA
>ONZK01002271.1:10007-21062 GCA_900322385.1 Pharnaceum exiguum | reverse complement strand
AATAGGCAAAGTCAAGGACATAATGGAGAAGACGAAGTATGCGAGTGATCAATCTAAAGTTGAGGGAATTTTACTTACTCAATGGGAGATAATGAATATACCTATGCATTGTCGAGGATTTGCACTTAATCCTCATTACTATGACCCAAATTACTAGAAGATACAAGCTCCTGGTGGAGTTGAGAGACGTCCCCCAATCTGGACAGAGAAGTTGTTACGGGCATTTTGAACGCATTGAAATAATTGATGAGACACAGGCTGAGAGAGCAACTTTACGCAAACAAATGTCCATGTTTCAAGGCAAACATGACATCTTTGAGACTGCTGCTGCCGATGCTGTCACTATGTATCCTATTTCCTGGTTGTCAACACATGGTGCAGAAACCCCACACTTGGCTGTTTTTGCTGTTAAGGTCCTCTCACAGCCAATTAGTGCCTCTTCAGCGGAGAGAGTTTGGAGTACTTACTCCTACATCCATAATGCAAAGAGAAATCGATTAAATGCAGCAAGGGCAGATAAGCTAGTTTTTATACACTCCAAACATCAGCCTCATATCTCGCTTCACCAAAAGCTACAAGGACGGGACTGTATGAAGTGGGATGTAAATGTTGAAAGCACTTACCTTGAAGATTCTGTGCTAAGGTTGGAGGAGCTAAGGCTGGGAGATGGTGATGAGGCTGAGTCAAGTAATAGCTTAAAGAGGGGAAGATTAGAAGAAATTTGGATTTAATCATTTTCGAATTTAGACCCATAAGATGCTAAGCAAAGTTAGATAGTTTACAGCATAAAGCTTTTAGGCTCTAAGCTATGCTGAAAGGGTTATGATTTTTTTTTGTAGTTTTTCAATAAAATGTCTCTTTAAGTTTCATGTTATAAAGAATTGTAAATCAGGTTCTTATTTTAACTATAAAAAAAATCTACCCACGAACCGGGAACACTTGAAGCTACTTTCTGTGTACCCGTACCACAAACCATGTATCATTGGTTGGGATCAATAGAAGATTTAGCTGTAGTGTGTAAGTGTACTATT
The DNA here is from genome assembly GCA_900322385.1 of Pharnaceum exiguum. NCBI lineage: Eukaryota > Viridiplantae > Streptophyta > Magnoliopsida > Caryophyllales > Molluginaceae > Pharnaceum > Pharnaceum exiguum. The sequence goes on along the minus strand of ONZK01002271.1, from coordinate 20,031 downwards.
TTCATAGAGGTAGGATATTCGAGTTGTTTCTGTGGCTGGAATAGCGATGTCCTCTCAGCTTTTGTCCTTTCATTTTCCATTGGTATCCCGAGCTATTATTACACATGTAAATATGGCATGGAATGCAAAGGGTAGGAATTGATTATGTGACTGTAAGTTCCTGAAGAAGCTAGGTCAGAGTGTTCGCTTTTCAACCTTAGCACAACGGACTCTGAGGATGAAAAGCTGTTATCATGAGCATCATGACTGGGACTTTGCTACAAAGACGGCAGGTCTTTTCCAGAGTAGCACAGTTAGCTCCACAGCCAAAAAGTTGAAAAATGGTTGTCTCGATTATTCTACCTTGAGGCATAGACATCCATGGGACATATTCCAAACTGCCTTTGCAAAGTTTCATGTCAATATTGTGGAGTTATGTGAAAAGCAAAGTACAACTATATGTGTTGTTTATGGGTGTCTGATTGTTTTGAACATATGGTCTAGCATGGGGTCTTGTAAATTTGGTCTGTTAAGAAACATTGGCGGAATGTCGAGAGGCAGTGCATCTATGTGATAGAAAAGGAAAAAAGGAAATGGAGATTAAGTTGTCAGTGATTAGTTTGAGACAAGGCTTAGGACTTACCCCTCTTTAGCTGTTGTCCAACTTTTTAGAAAAGTTTACAGATGGTATTTGAAGGTAGAGAGCCACAGAGGATCAGCTGTTCATAAATATTACTTTTTGACTTTTAGTTGTATCTTTCTGTGTCACATAATAAAGTTTTGTGCTTCCAGTGCTGCTTGCTTGGTGCTACTGTGGAATTGGGAAAAGGTTGCCACTGACAGAATGGGAGGGGTCGGAAGGCATACAGTGGGTCTCTGTGACGAAAACAGAGTTTATGGCCCTATGGGTACCCATAACGGTGGTGATGGGTAGAATGGTGCAGCTGGAGATTAGTTAATTTCTTCATGTGGATCAAGACAGGTTAATCTGTGGTCACGTTTGATGTTTATGGTGTTTGATGTTTTCAATAGAATGCTGGCCATATTTGTTACTTCCGGTGATGTGGAGGAGTTTAAGTTGGGACCATGAAGCAGATGAGGTGATTATTTCCTCCAACTTGACGATGACACTTCTCTCTTCCTCAGTGCCCAGATCCAAAAATTCAAGAATGTTCTGACCATTTTACTGGTTTTTGGACTTATTTTGGGAGTAATGAATATTTTTGTGTGGAAGAGGCTGACTTACTTTGGCATGTATAGCAGATTATCACACACAAGGTTGGCCTCTTAACATATAGGTGTGCCACTCGGTGGCAACCTGTGATCTGATCAACGTATGCTTTCTGAGCGCCGGTGGTTTCTCGAATTGCTAAGGACTTGGATGGATGCCTGGATGGAAGGTGTATACTTTAATTTGGGTGGAAGGGAACACTGCTTAGCTCTTTTTTTAATTCTTTTTATCTAGTATACCATTATGTTCTTTTTTTTTGTTGATATAAAGTATACCATTATGTTATCTCTCTCTTTTCAAATTCCAGTGGAAGTTGCAAATTGCAAATGAGGTTGAATTCTAAATGAGAGAATTTCAACGCATTGCATCCAGGATTGATCTTGGAAACAAACTGGGAAAGGTTGCGTTGGGTACATCTTGACCACCAGACCCCCTTTGAAATGGGAACCACACTAGGTGGTTGTTGTTGTTGTTGGTGGTGGTGGTGGTGTGGCCATTGATAGAAGAAAAAATCTCTTAGTGAGCTTGGACATCGTGTAATGATAAGTAATATGGTCTTCACGACAATGGATGGGAAGCAATAGCTTGTAGGAATGTCACACAAGCCTGCTCCTGGAAGTTTATTCTCCGCTTTGAGACCGACCATTTGTTCCGGCTGCTGACAAAATGCACAAGTGGAAATTGGATAAACACGGAGATCTGGGGATATGTGTTAAAGGGGAATGCATCTTTTGGTTGTTGGTTTCCCAGATTTATGAGATATCTTCATTAACGAAGCCCCAATTTCTTAATTTTACTCTCCATTGGGAAACTTGTGGGATCTTCACCTTAGAAGGCATCCTCATGATTAGGAGGTCGAGGAGCTTCTCTCGTACAATTTGTGAGAGCCTGAACAAACTTCATCTGTCATTAAACGCATGGACTAAGTTCTGACGGTTTAGTTGGCCACAGAAAACCTATATCAGTGACAAGCCAAAACTTACTACTTTTAACTGTAAAATACAGAGTTCCCTATCTCATATTCTGAAAATCTAAGTCTGTTGTATTATATTATATAAAAAACAGCATAAAATGATGTCTCATTTCCATGTAGACAAAATTGTTTTTTTGCTGTTCATCAAGGAAATCGTAAACAGGTTATCAAGGACACAAATTTTCATTGTTTGGTATTTTGAAGTTTATCTTCGGTGGCTCTTCATCTTATTTTGAGTTTTTTGTATAAATTCAGTTAGTGAACAATGTCTCTACCTTTAAAAGATAGTGTGGTATTGGTTATATTACTTTAGTTTGATTTAGTATTTATGATCCATGAAATTTTAACCTGCTTATTTGCTGCTGTTGACCTTTTGTAGCTGATATATGTGGATTGTTATGTTTGCAAAATGCAATACTGAGAAATGTCACAGGGAGAAGTGGAGAACAATGGTTGCAATTGAAAGTGTATGGTAGTTTCTTAAGATGCACTTTTATACCTAATTGGGTTGAATTGTGCTAGTCGAGCACTGTCATATGATGAGCTGTTTCTAATTTTTCTTCGATTTGGGTTCTTGTAGTGTATATAATAACAGTTATAACTCATTCTGTGTAGGATGGTACGAAGCCAATTCGTCAAGGAGCGGTACTATCTGCTGCAGCCGTCCAGAAGCCTCAGAATGCATTGCCTTCAAATCATGCACAATCCTCTAGTATTACCAATGACACACCGTCACTAGATTCAAATGGATTAGGTGCCCCAAACAAGAGGAGCGTTAAACTAGCCAACAATGATAGTCAAAAGGGCCCAGAATCTAAATCATCTGATATCTTAGAGAAGGCTCGAGCTGCTATTGCCTCAGCTGAGCGTGCTTCAGCTGCAGCCCGAGCAGCTGCACAGTTAGTGAATGCCGATGTTGGGTCAAAGCTTGCACAGAGCAAGTCTTGACTCTTAAATGGGACTTGCTTTGACTCCCAACAATGTCATAGTGCGTTTTCTCCACCTGAAAGCTGGCTTCGCATGGATGAAACTGGAACTTCAATTCCTCAAAAAAAAAAAAAAAAAACCGGAACATCAATTCCTCTGGCGTTTATTGTTGTTAGCTTCAAATATGTGTATATATGTTGGTTTTCCCCTGATACCATTAACTACTAAGCTCTGGACATAATTACCACCACAGTTGCATGCATTTTACCATCCCCAAACCACGAATAGTTAATCGTTCAACAAAAAAAAAAACGAAGGTGACCATTTACCAATTAGCATTGAAATATGGATAAACTGTGTGCAAGTCGTAAAGATCATGAACGAGAAGTACCAGTCATTCGAACTCCTCGAGGACGTGAGAATTATCAACTCTCTCTTCGGGGTTTAGTCTCATCCAGCATTCCAGCGTCATTAGTAAGCATGGGGTTGAATCCCTCCAGTAATCGGAGAGATCCAGTTTAGATTGATAGGTTGTGATTAGACCTGGCAATCGGGTCGGTCGGTCGGGTTTCGGGTTCGGTCGTTTCAGGTTCTGTCATTTTCGGTTTGTACTTTTCGGGTCGGGTTTCGGGCGGGTCGGGTTTGACCCAACGGGTGGGTTTGCACATTTTGTTTTCTTCGATAAAAATATTATTTTATCAATATTTTATTAATATTTAAAAATTTTTTCAATTTATTTTTAAAAAATATAATTATTTTATTATATTTTAATGAATTAAAATTGTGAAATACACATATATAAATATTTTATTGGACAAACGGGTCGTTTCGGGTTCAACCCAGATTTTACCGGTTTTTTCGGGTTTGATCAGTTTCGGGTTCGATCAAATTTTTCGTGTTTATAACCCAGTTTTTTCGGGTCATACCGGGTCGGGTAAATTTCTGCCGTGTCTAGTTGTGATTAAACCCAACCCCTGCATTTTGCAATAATCTCACTGGGGGGGGGTTGCCGTTGAGATTGATTGGTATCCGTCATTTTCCAATCCGAAAAGAACTATTGAGGAATTGTGTACTATCTCCATTCTAAACTCCAAATTGGAGCCATAAAAAAAAATCCTAATTGGAAAATTACAATTTTCCTGTAGAAAAACAACATATATAACTAGTACATTTTGTTAAAAATCAACGTTTTTCCAACATTTTTACTGGTGATGATCGAATTGGTATTGGCAAATGGTTACAATTTACAATATACAAGCACCGTTTGTTTGTTTTTCAATTTTCATAATGGATCGAAAATTGCCGCAAAATCTTGTCTTGTTCACAAAATAGAAAAACTACAATACCCAATCGTAGCCGAACAGAAGAGAGAAAGAGGAACGGAGCTTTCCCTATAGCGAAGTCAAATCCAACCCAAACCGAACCAACCCAACCAAACCCTATCCTAATTATATCCATCCAAACCAAACTTGACCTGACCTGTCTCTTTTGTCTTCTTGCCATCATCAATCGCTCAGCAATTAATTAACTCCCAATTAGCAATAGCAACATTTGCATAAGCAAACAAAAACAAACCCAACTCCTCTCTCTCTCAACACCCACCCCGTACCAGTTTGCTCACCCTGAAAACCCTCACCAGTCACCACCAAATCATCCCCATATATAAATCACCACCATTCCGATTTCAATTAGTTTCATTTTATTCTAAGCCGTTTACCAATTCAATTCTCACGTGGTACACTGCTTTTACCTCTCTCCTTTCTTTCGTTACATTATATGACAGTATTATTGTGTTATTATTATTATTATTATTAAGATTTTGATGTCTTACTCTTATTTGTCCAGGGTTCAAAATTGCGCATACCAAATAACTACTTCAGCTGAAAATTGGTAAGTGTACAACTTTTTCTTTAGCCCTCCAGTTTTGCTTTTTTGATCGAAATGCTTTTTTTTTTTTAATATTATTATTCCCTTTACTAGCTAGCTTATTAAAATTTGGTAAATCAATCAATCAAATATGAGGTGCTTATTAGATGATGGAGTTATTTATTCTGTGGTTAGATCTGATGAATTTTATTTATTGCAACATCAGTCTTTAACTTACAATAGCTTTTGAGTTGGGCCTTTTCTTTCTTTCTTTTTTATTTTCTGTATTTTGTTTTGGCATGACAATGAGCATGACTTGTTGAGAGTAGTAGTTACCTTCTGTAAGTCCACCTTAACCGATATTGTCGATGGGCGTTAGATTGGTGTTTTTATCCGTGATGTTCGGAATCCACCATCATGAATGACGAAATGATGTCGTGGCTGGCGATTGGGTTGGCAGCTGGCTTAATATTTCTCGCGTAGCACGACAAAGAAAGTAATTTATTACAGAAGTGGGTCTGTAACTTTCAGTGTATTTGATAATGTGATTGCAATAGTTGTGAAGTGACTTTCACTGCATGAAAGCTTTCAGACAATGCACGTTTAGGTTTAGGCATTTTGAACTCTCAAAATAATAGGTTGTTGTTTGTGTTGTTATTGAGAAGCTCGTTAATAGAAGCTGCTTATTGGGGGTAAGAATGTACTGTTAGTGTTCTTTGACATGGCAAACCATGTTCATGTGGTTCTTAGTTGGAAGTCTTGACGGTTGAGATTATAGACATAGATCACTCCGTGAGGGTGATTAAAGAAACCCGCACTTTGCCGCTTAGCAGAGTTAAAACAGCTCATCAAAACCATTCTTGGTTACATAGTTGAGATTTACATATCTGTGGGTAGATGTCTGAGGTTCTGTCCATCATCGGAGTTATTTGAACCGTGAGTGTGGTTATCCCATATAGTTATTGAGGTTGGTAACTTAGACTATCATGTCAATGGATACACAGAGGGTAAGCAATGTTTTCTCACTATCTCCGCTGCCCTTGAGCCTTCATTGGAAGGAACTCTATTGATGATGAGAATAGGCGCCCTCCTGCTTACGTCTAAGCCTACATCTAAGCCCGCGAGTTTTTTCTTTCTATATGAAACAGAGTGATGAATGATCTGGTCATCATGCCCGTATTTCTGTATTTGATCGTGACTATTAGCCAGAAAAGGACTCATCTCTATTACAGTAAGCAAAGCGCAATAGAATAAATAAGAGTTGTAAGCACACAATATCAGTTGAGTGAATCAATAGAAAAAGGACTTTGGCATGGTCATTGTGGTTGCTTAATTGTCATGTGCACTTGAGTAGCATAACAGAAATATAGCAGCTTACTAATTCTTGTAGGTTTTATGTATAACCCACAATCCATGAAATTAAAAATTGATCGATGGATTGGCTATCCCATCGAAGTAGCAAGTTAAAGAGAGCCTTTTTTTGTTTGCAATGTGTCGTACGTTCTTGATCATCTATATCGTTGGGTAGTGGCACAAGATGAACGCATTAGGTCCATAGGAAGCTTAATGAGTTCTAAACCCTGTTTAATTCCTGGTGTATGCAACTGGCCAACAGCGAGTATGATATCTGAAGATAGGTTTATCCTTGTCAGTTTAGTTTTAGGCTAGTGAGAAATCTTTAATATATCAGGAGTTTTGTGTGTACAATATTAGGCTGATTATGCAGAGCATAATTGAAATTTCTAATTTTGTGTTTCCATTTTTTGTTTTGGAAGCGATTGAACTTACAGATTCAGACATTGTGTTGTTTTTAAGTAAATGTTTTCATTCGCATGTGATGAATGAGCCACAATCCATGAAATTCGTAATTGTCTGACCGATGTTTATAATTCCAGATTGCAATTTTTTTTTGTATTTTTTCTTTTGTCATACTTTTTGATGACCTATATAATTGTGTAATGGCTAAAGGTGAACGTATTAAGTTCAGTCTGAAGATAGGTGTATCTTAATCAGTCTGATGAGAAAAATGTAACACTTCTTGAAGTTTTTCTGTGAAGATTAAGTTGATTATGTAGGGGCAAAAGTTGATAATTTTTCCCCCCTTTTTAGTTATTGATTAGTTGATTGTGTTTCAATCTGTATGTGATGAATAAGCTTGATTTTGTCCATTGTCAGCATTGTCCTGCTTCATTTGTTAGATAAGTTGGGTAGGATTGGATTCATTGATTACATGTACTTCGGAATATCCCCCTATCCCCCTTTTTTTGTATTGAAAGTTTTTGTTCTGTGCATAGAAATCTTGATCTATTTTCAGAACTTCAGAGAAAGTGTGATCTTTTCGTTATTTTCTATGTGGGATTATGTCAAGACTGTGAATTACTGACCAACTGACCAGTAATTTGTAGATTGTGGCTGACATTCTCCATGGTGGAAATTGTCTACAACTTGTCCCATCCTCATTATTGCCCCCCTCCCTCTTCGAAATATCCCAACCAAAAAAAAAAAGAAAGGAAAGAACAATAACCCCAAAAGAAAAGAAAAGAAATATGTGAGCAAGACAGAAGAAATGGCCTTTCGGGTTTCCTTTGTCAATATTTATCATTTGATCTTGAACTGCAGGTAGATGATATTATGAAGCGATTGATAAATGTGGAAGGTGAGGGTTCAATGGAAGAGAATAAGAACAAGAAAGTGAGAGTTATGGATGAGGATAGCAGCGAGTTTGAGAGAGGGTTTGTAAGACTGGATGAGAATCTGCTGTATGAGGTCTTTAAGCATGCTGATGCCCGTACCCTGGCTAGGGCGTCATGTGTGAACAAGTTATGGCATAATACAGCCCAAGATGAGAGGTTATGGGAGTTGATGTGCACACGACACTGGTCTAATAATGTTCACTATGGCACTCTTCAGCTTAGATCTGTTGTCCTTGCCCTTGGCGGGTTTCGTCGGTTCTTCTCCCTCTACCTCTGTAATCCTGCTTCCTCATCAGCAGTGGCGCCTCCCCTTCCAGCATGTGTGGCAGTGAAGGGAGGCAGGCGATGGGGAAAGGATGAGGTCAATTTGTCTCTTTCGCTCTTCTCTATTCGGTTCTATGAGAAGATGAATTTCACGAAGAGAAGCAAATGAAGAGTTTTTCTTAACTTCCAGTTCGATGTACTAAGTGCGCTGCCTGATCTTTTGACCAAGGAAATATTAAGCATACTCTTGAACTAGATCTAGTGGACGCCGTTCCAGGTAAGAGTAGAGTAACTGCTGGAGGTCCAGGAGTTTGCATTACATCTTCCTTGGCTGAAGTCAGTATTCATGCTGTGTTTTTATGAAGCTTGTATCAATTACTCACTCCACCCTCACTCTATTGCCCGTCTAAGTTATTGGATGAATGTCGTAGAATAACTTGACAAATGATGATAGAGGAATAAAGTTACTTGTATTCCGTTTGTATAATAAGGCTACTGTTTTCTCTTAGCTTGTTAATGCAAGAATGTTTTTTGCACGTCATATTCGTGCAATCATAATACGAGCGCGGGTGTTTTAGTTTTAGGGAATCTCTCATTGTTGTACTCTTTTTCCTAGAATTTCCATATGGTGCCCTTCTTTGATTATATTTTTTGTCTCCCTCGACCAACTCTCCTTCCCATTCATGTCCTTCGTCTCGATCAGTTCCGATGAACGTACTTACTGATATGCGTGGAATCCCAAACTTCAAATTGTACATATGATCATGTGTGATTTTGTTTCTTTGTTAGTGTCGTGTACTAATACTTTAATCTCAAACTTGAAACTTCTATGTCTGCTCTGCAAACGAATTCATCGACATAAAAAAACACTTCATAAATATCAAGTTAGGCTAACGCCACAATTAGCAACTATCAATTTCTTGTGCTGTTTCCTTCAAGATTTCATCAACGCCAGTACATACTAAATTCCCATGTTTCCTAATATTTTTTCTTCGAGATTTTTTCTCTCTTCATAATAGGCAACCAAAACACCACGGTTGCCCTAACAACTCGTCCCCCTCCATCAAGTCAGCCACGCCGTTCAGCCACGACTAACCTTAATAGTCGAACGCCATTTCACCTTCACCCCAACCCACTTGAAAAGAGAGGAGATCGACCACATCAGTAGGGTGGTGGGGTAAAGAAAGTTGGACCAGAGCGGCACAGCAACCTACCGTCACCGTCCATATGCCATTTTGGTTTTCCCATTCTTGCTCCTCGTAGTATATTGGTGGTACTGCGAATGAGAGAAAGCAAGGCAGAAGTATGAATGGTTTACACATGAGAGGGAGGAGTATTTTTTTGGATGGAAATAATATGGTAAAATTGTTAAAATATGTAATGTAGGAGAGACATGTGTACTGCGTAAACAAGCTTCTTGTTTACTTCGTACTTTCTTTGTACATTCATCTCGCCAAATTGCAAATTGCAAATTGCTGACTTTGTTGGGTAGACTTAGTGGTTGTCTAGAGGCAAATGGGCCTATTAGATTGGGTTTGGTTTGGTTTGGTTTAGTTTGGTTTGGGTTAGGATTGTTGACCAATCAACTTGGTTCAATTTAGTCTTGTTCGGTTTTTTCGGGCTCGGTTACAATCGAGTCTTACCAAGTTTGGTTAGATTCGGTTTTAGGTCAGGTCGGTTTTGGTTTCGGTTAAAGTGGTTTCATTACCATTTCAAGCAGCGATATATTTTTTACACATTTGTTGAGTCTGATAATTGAAGTTGTTACATATAACTAAATAATTAAAGTTTCTCCTAATTGAGATATGCTAAAATTGTTTAGATTTTTTATGAAGTGCCTATTAAGTTGAAAGATTTATCTTATATTTTTCAACTTTAGGTGATTATGTACTATAGCAAAATGGCTATAAAAACCTTCCAGCACTTCTTATTTTGGTGAAGTTGTTGGAAGTGAGTATTTCAATGCAGCAATGAGTCAATCTCGGAAACAACCTCTCTGTTTTCTTAAACAGGGGTATGGTTGCGTACATCCCGACCCCGAGCACCCCCATCTAATGGGGATACACTCGATTGTTGTTGTTGTTGTTGTTG
>ONZK01002265.1:676-14339 GCA_900322385.1 Pharnaceum exiguum | reverse complement strand
CCACCCCGCACTCCACTCTCTCTCCTCTGCACCCTTTGTCCCCCCCACTCTGTGGCCCCCACCTGCCTCCCTTTAATAATTTCATTACATTATCATTTTCATTTCATTTCATTTCCCAACCCTCCCACCTCACCTCTATATAACCCTTCCTTGCGCCCACTTTCTCCCCTTCGCCCCCTTCTTCTCTGTGGCCCTTCTTTCCCCTTTTTCTCATCTCCACATAACATAAAAATTCTCCATTTCCCATTTTCCGCTCCTCACTATCTGGAAAACATAACACTCCTCCACTAACGGTAATTAATTCCCTACTCTCTCCCCAGCTCTAGATCTGTCCTCGATTTAACCGTTTGGTTTTGTAATTAAAATAACGATTTTATTACAATATATCTGTTACGTTAATTTTCAATTTTCCTAATTACGTTTTCCTCAAAAATTGAATACACAAAATAAAGAAAAGCTCTCAAAAAAAAAAATAAAGAAATTAAGTTCCTTTCTATTTATGGTATATTATCATCTACTAGAATAAAATCTTATCTTTAATTTATATAAATTCACGTTTCTTCAGCTCAGGTAAATTCAAATTCAAACTCAAATGTGAATTGATTTTATTTCCAGATAATATTTTCCCTACTTTGATTCCAGGAAAGAAAAATATACGGAAAATGTGAATATTTCAAGCAGATTGTTATTTCCATATTTCTGAAAAACAAATTAAGAAACCTTCTATGTAAGACGATGAGCTAACATGTTTATATTTTGTGTCTGTTTATATATTGCAGGAGTTACGTCACGACGAATATTACAATATATTAATGTTCTTTTTTTGTTCTACGGTGTAAATACTGTCGCCCGTACATACAACAACAACACAAACAGCGTATATAGAGAAGAGAGAGAAAGTAATAATAGTCGGTTTATCAGATTCGAGAGAAATAAGAAAGAATGATGATGAATTACTGTGCGATCCAGAGAAACGGCGTCGTGTCATCAGTAGATCGGAAGGACACGGCTGGTGTCGTGTGTCCTAAGCCACGTCGTGTTGGTGTGTTTAACTGCGCTTCTGGGTTCAACGACGTCGGTGTCCCGTCTTCTCGGGCTCTCCGCTGGCACTTGGGGTAATTTAACTTTTCCTTTTTTTTTCTGAGGTTCTGATGATATTTTATGCGGTGAGTAGTTATTAATATTTGTTTTTTATTTTATTTGTTTTGCAGGCACCAAGCTGAGCTGTCTGATGCCAGAGCTGGGTCCGAGCTCTTAGACATCATCCTCACCAAGGTATTAATTTCGGTCTTTTTTGTTTCTATTATCCTTCCTCTTTTTTTTTGGGTTAAATATGTGAATATTGTTGGAGATGTTATTTGCAAATTTGTGTTTATGATTTTTTATTTGATGTTGTCTGGAAATTATATATGAATATTATTAACCTATGTAAGTTAGTGCGTTATTATTGTATTGTTAAAATACTTAATTAATTAATTAATTATTGGTATGTGTGGTCATACACCCGACAGTGTTGATTTGTAGAGATTTTTTAGTTTGTTGTGAAATGAGGAAAGTGATGAAGATGTGGTAGGTGAGGAAATCGGCTCAGGAAATCATCACATAAATGAAGTGAAATGGAAATGAGAAGGGTAGATCTGAGTTTGTTGCAACTTGGCAACAACGAACATCGCATGTGAGTGTGTGGCATGAAAATGAGATGGGCCTAACAAAAGGGGCTAATTTGTCTCGAAAATTATGAATCATGTCTTTTATTAGTATTTAAAATTTGAATCAAGAGTATAAAGACTAAAGAGAGTGATGCTTGTGGGGCTGATGTAGATTTGTTCTAGCTGGTAAAGGATAATAAAGTGATGAGAAAAGTAGTTTGTGGGTGGTTTGTGATGTGTGAATTGATTTGTTTATTTGGTTTTTATATTGTAATTGTGTCTTGGGTCGAGACTTTCTTCATATAATGATTGTTATTTGTGAGGTGCGATGCTATGGTAGTTATTCCCCTCCAATGTTCTTTAGCATTTAGGCTCGGTTCATTTCACAGTTTTAGGCAAATAATCTTGAGCGCTCAGCTTCATTTTGGTGGAAATTAGGAGTTTTCAGTACAATTCATTCATCTCTAATGAACAAAATCTTATTGCCTCTAGGCATGTCTGTTTAGAATTTTGTCGAAATTGTCTAGAAAAGTTGATTCTTTAAGATCGTTAGTCCCTTTAAAAATGGTAGGAGGTTGACTTGTTAAACGGAAGAAGTGTTGAAGTTGATCCCTTCTACAAGATGATGCTTAATGTCTTGAAAGTAAAGTATGCAGATTAATTTGTCCTTTCTCCATTAGAAAACTGATTGATTTAGTATTGTTTAATTTGCGGAAAGTGACTTGTTCTTTGGAATTCAAAATTGGTCAAAAGGACAGATTTGAGTTTTGGGTGCAGATTTGGATTTATTGTGTGCGCTCTGATGACATGTGAACTGACATTACAAGGACCTTAATTAAATTATTGATCTTAAGTTAATGGATCTGTCTTTGTTGACTATTAAAGCCCCTTTTGGCAATTTAAATATGAACACTTGAAATATCAGCTGCGCAGCTATCTCAGTAGCACCTGTGCCTTGTACTATTTGCGTATGAAAGTAGGGTTTCTATTGTATGTGCTTGATCTGATAAGTATGGTTGCATGCTCTTGTAGGGTGGTCATGGTGCTGAGAGGACGAGCATGCAAATCGCATCGTCGCCCCCATTTTTCTGCGGGTCACCACCAAGTAGAGTTGCTAACCCAATAATTCAGGATGCTCGATTCAGGGAGGAGAAACAGTTTGCTGTCCCTCCATATTCACCACTGCCATTGTCGCCAGCTGCTGTCCCTACAGGGACGGTGTCCTCTCCGAACTCTTCCTCCAGGAAAGGGGGATGCAACAGGGCGAGTTTTGGAAAGAATCCGGCAGTGAGAGTCGAGGGGTTTGACTGCCTTGATAGGGATCGCAGGAACTGTAGCATCCCTACCTTGGCTTAGAACCCTCTCATCACTACACCAAGTACATATAGTGATCAAAGACAGAAGGCCAATAAGGCTTAACATTTAGGGAGAGGGAGACAAGATAGCATGAGAAGAATTTTGGTAATTCTCAGAGCAAATGATCGAAAGAAGAGTAATCATTTTGCTGTGTATATACGTTGGTCCAAGGAAGTTCCTTTTGTAAGTAAGAAATATCATCCTATGTAAGTAGAGTAGTGTTGACTAAAATAAACAGAGGGTGAGTTTGGTAGGTCTTTTAAAGTTGAAAAATTCGTTTAGTTGAGATTTTTGAGGTTTTGAGTGGCTGTGAATATAGATGAGGGAAGGGAATTTTATTTTCTGCAGTTCATTTTGGGTCTTTTTGTTTTATCCGGCGTTTCAATGAGGGATAAGTTGTATAAAGTGCTTTGGTTTATAAGTCAGATGTCTTGTAGTATCAAGTTACAGTTGTAAATATACAGCCCTTGCTAGGGTTTCGGATCAATGTCTTGTTCTTCGCATTCTTCCTGCTCCTGCTGGTAAATTCTATTTTGATATCTGCTACTGCTAAAGTGCTATTGTTATCTCTGGTGAAGGGTTCTGGTAATCTGAATATGTGGAACCAATTTAAGGATGAATTTATCTGCTAGGAAATCAATTGTGGCCACTGCTTAGAGCATTACGTGGACATCTTTCAGACTTCATTAACTCAGCTCAAAAAGGGTAGTGAACCGACGACCACAAAAATGTCAATGTATCGCTTGTTTGGTATGTCTCATTAATCTCGATTGATCGTTTAACGTGGAAAGGGCCCTCTATCTTAGCTCCTGAGAATGACTAATTCCGGCTTTGCACTGGCGAGGATGATATGTGATGGCCTGTCAAACAATAAGAGGAAAAAAATGTAAAGTTCATTACATTTTTACCATCGTCATCAAATAAATTTTTACCACCTACTTCCTCTGTCCCAAAGATTGTAAAAACAGTCTAATGATATGTGTGCTAGTCAATTTTCTACAGTAATTTTTATCTTTTCTTACCTTATTATTATTAATAAAATAAATTATTATGGGAGCTAATTAGATTTTAACCCATACGCACAAAGCTTAGACCTCTTATGACACTGAAAATTAATTTGGTACCCGACCTATACCATAATACCAAATTGGGGTCTAAAGTATTCAATATGCCAAACAGGGTACCTGTACTTTTGAACGTTGTACCAAAATGGGACCCCAAGCAATTTTCTGTCACAGAAACTGTCCAAGTTAGGGTCATTTGAGTAATTTTGCACGCAAGATTTGTCAGCATCATTGAGCTGAAGATAAACTCCGAGAGAGAGACAAAGAGAGAGGAGAGTGGAAGAGAGATAGTGTTTTTAAGTGAGATAAGGTTTTATTAGAATAAGAGTATATTTTATGAAGGAAAATTTGTTTTCCCTTTTGTTTCCTTGTTTTAAGGGGTATGTAATAATCCTGACAAATCCTGCATGCAAAATTACTCAAATAACCCTAACTTGGTCAGTTTCTGTGACAGAAAACTGTTTGGGGTCCCATTTTGGTACAACGTTCAAAAGTACAGGTACCCTATTTGGCATATTGAATACTTTGGACCCCAATTTGGTATTATGGTATAGGTCAGGTACCTAAAATGGTAAATTTCCATTAGATTTTAACCCATACGCACAAAGCTTAGACCTCTTATGACACTGAAAATTAATTTGTGGTTTTTTTTTTTATAAAAAAAGTAATCAATTTGTACTGTTGTACTCCGTATTACGTTGAAGTAGAGCAGATTTGCATTCGTTGAAGTATGCATGTCCTTGGTTGATGATGGTGACTTGAAATCTGACAGTATGAATTATCTGTCCTACAGTTTTCATGAAAGCGAGGGCTGAGGTAAGGTAAGGTTGTGACTTGCGACTGGTGAACGATGATGAAAATTGGTTGGTGTTGCATCACGTAGGGTTGATGGTCCCAATTGCCTTTTACAAATATTGGAAGGCCCAGTTTAGATTTCTCATGGAGTATTTGTTAATTCTAGATAGCTAGTCCGCTTTTATATGCGGGAGAATTGTCGCACTATGATGCCTATGCAATTGGAGCACATGATGATAAATGGTGATGGGTAGAGATGGGCCGTACGTCGAGGTTTTTTCGTGTGTGATTTTCCAATGTGAAAAAGGTTATCCGTTACGTAAGTTCGTGCTTAACTCGTGGACGAGCTGTTTTTGTCTTCCACGGTCGAGGTAATTAGGAGTCCAGGAGGTCATTAGGTCATTTAGGTGTACCTATTGCCTCAAACATATGGAAACAGTCTCCCGATTTGAATACATCAGACTCCCTCAGTACCCTATCTTAGATGTGATCAAACTGGAAGTGATCCAAGTGAAGGCAAAATATATCTTCTAATTCTTAGGTATACATGTGAGTTTGTACACGTATACATGTAAGTTTATATTCGGTACTTCTTATCAAAGAATTATAGCACATACCTCATCAGTTACTTTATAAATATCATTAGTAAGTACCTTGTTATCGATCATAATTTACTTCGGTTTACATTTATACCCGTTATAGTAAAGACTGTTGACATATATCACCAATATGAATTGAACTAAACTAGTACTAAATAAAATTGAAAGATATTGAACTAAACTCATGCACTAGATCAAATCTGATTGAAGTACGTTAATGATTGAGGAATTGAACTAAACTCATATACAAAATCTATTTGAAAGATAATGAATTAAACTAATCTTAATTTAAATTAAATCAATATGGGTTGAACTAAACATAGGTACTACATAAAAATTAAGATAATGAACTAAAGTAACTTCATTTGAAACTAAACCAACATGGACTGAACTTCCCTCATGTACTAAATCTTTTTCAAAGATAATAAACCAATATATATTGGACAGCTATGTACCAAATCAAATTGAAAGACGGTGAACTAAACTAATTTCAATTGAAACTTAATCAACATGGCTTGAACCAAACTTAGTTATTAAATCAAATTGATGTACGACGAACTAAACTAATCTCAATTGAAACTAAAATGAACGTGGATTTAATCAAACTTTGATAGTAAATCAATTTGAAAGATAATGAAGTTAAATAATTGCAAATGAAACTAAACTATATTGGTTGGAGTAAATCAAAAGTGAAAGATAATGAAGTAAATTAATCTTAATTTAAACTAAACCAATATGAATTGATTAAACTCAAGTACTATATGGGTTGAAGTAAACCAAAATTAAATGATAATGAAGTAATTAAATTTCAAGCGAATCTAAATCTACGTGATTGAATTAATCTTAGGTATTAAATCAATTTTAAAGAAAATGAAGTTAACTACACTCAATCGAAACAAAATCAATATGCATTAAACTAAACTTAAATACTAAATTCAAATTGAAAGTTAATGAACTAAACTAATATATATTTCAATTTGAATTTTACCTAAGGTTAGTTCAATCCATATTAGTTTACTTTCAATTTAGATTGTTTAGTTCACTAACTTCGAAAATGATTTAATATATGAGTTTAGTTCAATACATGATAATCTGGTTTTGATTAATATTAATTTAGTTCATTATAATGGAATTTGATTTAGTACTTGAGTTATGTTCAATCCATATTTATTTAGTTATAGTTCACTATTTTTCGATTTGATTTAATACATATTGGTTTTAGTTTCAACTCTAATTCATTATCTGAACTTATTATGCTTGGTCCATATATTAAAAAAAAAAGAAAAAAAACTTATTATTTTGGTATAAAATTAATACTAAATTTTGAGCTACTCATAAGCAGATATATATATTTTTTTTTTTGGAAAATGGTTAAATTTTATTACATAAAAATTACCATTCACCAAAAGGATAGCAATCCGCTACCCCCGAGGGAACAATATCCATTAGAACCATAAAACCCATGGTAAAACCCATAAAACACACTTTCTAGCCAAAAGAAAACAGTGAGAAAAGGATAAATGTTTACATTGCTAGAACACAATCAATTCTTTGCCAAAAGGGGGAATTTTCGTATCTAAAATTCATCCTGCATCTAATCAACCCCTTAATAACTCTACATAAGTGGTCAGAATTCCTTCTCTGTTGCCTGAAAATACGAAAATTTCTTTCATCCCATATGGAATAGCAGGTGCAGGTGAATGCAAGCCTTGTAAGGACTTTCTGCCATTGCTTACCACGATTACAGCTCCTAAGCCATTTTCTCATATGCTGCAAAGATTGACATCTCAATCTAGAATTTATCCAACTAAGAATATCAGTCCATACACTTTTAGCATAGGAACATTTGATCAGTACATGCTCATTCGATTCAGCAGCAGTAAGGCAAAGACAGCACTGGTTTGCGAGTTGAATACCTCTAAATTGCAGCTTATCTTGTGTAGCAAGACTTTGATGCCAGCCAGTAAAGAGATAATAGAATGCTTAGGGAAGTTAATGCTATCCCAGATAGTTCTGTGCCACCAATTACAAGAAGAATGATGAGTAAGAAAAGTGTATGCTTTTTTAACTTGAAACTTACCTCTCTTCACACAATCATTGAGGAAAACAATGGCAAGAGCAACACTTCCTGTTTTCTGAATTAATTCATCTCTGAGTGCAATAATGCTTCTCCAAAGCCATGAATGACCAGAATTAGTTTCTGAAATCCAGAAATTAGCATTCTTCAAATTATACTTTCGAGCCCATGATATCCAGATAGAGTCTTCATTCAAAAATCTCCATATGGTTTTAATCATGAGAGCTTTATTCCAACTCAAAATCTCCTTGATCCCAATACCACCCTTTTTCTTATCAAGACATAGTGTTTGCCAATTCAGAAAGACAAACTTCCTTTGATCTTCATTATATCCCCAAAAAATTCTCCTTCTAATTTTCTCTATCTCATCGATAATATTCTGTGGCAATAAACACCCTGCCCCCCAGAAATTAATAATGCCAAAAACAACAGAATTTAACAATTGCATTCTGCCAGCATAAGAAAGTAAGCAATTTGCCCAGTGAACAGATTTTTTCTTTAGCTTGTCAAGTAAAGGTTGGAAAAGAGACAAAGAGATTCTTTTTGATCAGAGAGGCATACCCAAGTATTTGAAAGGCAAAGAAACTTCAGAAAAATGCGAGCATTGAAGAATTTCAAGCTTGATATTATCTGCAACTCCTCCAAAATATATATCAGATTTAGCAGTATTGATTGCTAAGCCTGAAATGTCTTGAAAATCAGAGAGCACTTGAGTAATACATTGGACAGTAGGAACATCACCACGAGCAAAGATCAAGAGGTCATCAGCAAAAACAAGATGTGTCAGCTTCATTTGAGCACATTTTGGATGAAGACAGAAATCTTTATTTGCAACCATTTTCCTGAGAAGTCTAAATAATCCCTCCATACAGATAACAAAAAGATAAGGAGAGATGGGGTCTCCTTGACGTACACCCTTTTCTCCCTTGAAAAATCCAGACAGACCACCATTAAGGGAAATAGAGAAATATGGGGTAGAAACACAAGCCATGATCCATTTTGAAAATTTATCAGGGAAACCAAAAATGGATAGACATTGCTCCAAGAAACTCCAACTTACATTATCAAAAGCTTTCCTAATATCAATTTTCAATAGGACTCGAGGAGAAAGATTTTTAGTTTCATACCTTCTGATGAGCTCATGTGATAGCATGGTGTTGTCAAAAAGCAATCTCCCATGAACAAAAGCACCTTGCTCTGGCCCAATAATATCTCCTATGTAAGCTTTCATTCTATTGGATAGAATTTTGGTGATAGTTTTATACAAGATGTTGCAACATGCTATGGGTCTGAAATCACTAACACTGGATGGCTGTTCAAGCTTTGGAATAAGTACTAAGGCTGTAGCATTTATTTCTTTTAAAAGAGAGCCATGCATTGAGGAAAAATTCTTTGACTGCAGCACAAAAATCTTTCCCTACTATACTCCAAGCTCTTTTATAAAAATCTGCACCAAAGCCATCAGGGCAGGGCTTTTGTTTTCATTAAAAGAAAAAAGTGAACTCTTGATTTCTTCATCAGTACACATAGCAGTCAAGCCAGGTAAATTCTCAGCAACAATAGTGTTGCCAGCCAACAAATTTTGATCAAAATTTGTTGTGGCAGTTTTAGAACCAAGCAATTGCTTATAGAAATCAAGAAAAGCAACTTCAACATCACTTCTGAGATTACCTTGATGACCCTTGATAACTCCAATAAAACTTCTTCTTCTATTTGCAGCAACCATGGCATGAAAATAAGCAGAAATATCATCAGTATGGTTGATGTGAAAAACCTTAGCTCTCTGAATATCTGCACTAAACTCAGCAGCTCTCAAAGCATCATAGTTCTTCTTCAAAGATCTCTCAGAATCAATAATGGACTTATTAAGAGGGTCAGATTATTGTAATTCTGCTTGACAAGCTAGCCAAATATCATGAGCAACTTGAACTCTTTTGGAAAGATCAAAATATCTCCCCTTGTGAAAAGATTTTAGGGCCATCTTTACTACTTTCATCTTCCTGACAAAAACAAACATGGCAGTCCCTTGAAAAGGGCTTTCCCAAACTTGGCTAACTACTCTATCAAAATCAGGATCAGTACCCCAAAGGTTCAAGTATCTAAATGTTCTATTAACAAGAGGAACATTATAAGACAATGTGATGATTGAAGGGGAGTGATCAGAGAAACTTGGTACCAAAAATTCCACATCAGTCTTCTTATTTGCCATTAACCAGTAAGAGTTTGCCATTACTCTATCTAGTTTGCAAAGAACTCTACTCATTGCATCTTGCTTATTGGACCAAGTAAATAAATCTC
Source organism: Pharnaceum exiguum (assembly GCA_900322385.1). Lineage (NCBI taxonomy): Eukaryota > Viridiplantae > Streptophyta > Magnoliopsida > Caryophyllales > Molluginaceae > Pharnaceum > Pharnaceum exiguum. The sequence goes on along the minus strand of ONZK01002265.1, from coordinate 4,501 downwards.
CTCGAGCAGGAAGATCAGTTAACCCAGTAGTATGCACACAGTCCAAGAAATCTTGAGAGTCTTGCCAATTATATGAAGAAGAGCTGAGTTTTTCATGAGCATATAAGACCAGATTAAAGTCACCAGAGCAAAGCCAAGGAGCTATTAAATTATGTGATATCCTGCATAAATCTTCCCACAATAGCTTTCTTTCCACAGCACCATTAGAAGCATAGATAAAGGAATGGAAATAAGGATCAGATGTTCCTTTGACAGTGACTAGACAATGCACAATTTGTGAAGAGCTATACACAACTTGAATATTTACTGAAGAAGGATCCCAGAAAATCCATAATCTACCACTAGAATGAGCAGAATTTGTAAAAACATCATATTTTTTCATTTTTTTTCTCAATTTTTTTTTCATTTTTTTGCTTGATTTTTGTTTCTAAGAGAGCTCCCATATCTACTTTATTAACATCTAAGATCTTCATGATATCTTGCTGTTTACTAGGACTGTTAAGTCCTCTAACATTCCAAGTAAGAACTTTCATTGAGTGAGTATTGAGCCAAGCCCAACACCTCCTCCCTTATCCTCCACTTTTCCATTTTCAACTACAGTTTAAGTGTCTCCAACAATAGCTTCTGTAGTATCAGTTAAAGAAGTATCAAGTAAATCATACCTGTTTTCCTTTGTTAATGCATTTTTAGGATCATCAATATGAATAACAGGTACTTGTTTTGATGCTGTCTTTTTTGGATCAGTAACAAAACCGTCAGCATCCATACTTGATTTCTTTTGACTGGTAGCATTTACCAAAACAGCTGCAGAAATATCATAACTCTTTTGACTGCTCATAACAGTTTCAACATTCTTCAAAGGAGTACAAGGTTCTTTGTTCTCTGCAACTTCTGAAGTCAAAACAGGGACAACTTTTGGCTTATATATTTGCTTTGGAATATTCTTCTTGACTATCATAGCAAATGTCTCAGGTTGTGCTACATGCTTCTTCACAATTTCAGTAGTATCAGTGAACTTCATCTTGGCCATTTTAGTTTTGCAATTTTCTTCTTCATGACCAAGCTTATGACAGTGATGACAGTAAAATGGTACCCATTCATATTCAATAGCTTGATTCACTTTATTTCCAAAAGGAGTAACTAAAGTGATATCAGTAGGAAGCTTTGAAGTAACATCAACTTGGATAAGAATACGAGCAAATGATATCTTCTCCTTACTACTTGTATACTTATCTGCATAAAGAGGCTTCCCCACTCTGCTAGCTATCTTACTTAAGGCTTTTGATGACCAGAAACAGGGATCAAGATTAGGAAAAATAACCCAAACTGGGACATCAGTAACAGATTCCAATTCGAGGCTGATTGTTGGTGACCAGGGCTTAAGAATCATAGCACTGTCCCCAAAATACCATGACCCATCTCTAAGAATCGATTCCTTTTCATTTTCAGAAGAAAAACGAAAATAAAACCAGCCTTTTTTGAACTAGAGTACTTCAGGTTTTGCCACTTTAGTCCATTTTTTCTCAACAAATTAATTCATAGCTTGCAATGAAACCATTCGACCCACAACCGCACCAACCAGAGTATGTTCCCAGTATTTTAATTCATCTTCAATATCCTCTTTGTCTAAAATAACCTCATCCTTAGTAACTGAATCAATAAACTCTAAGTTCATAATATTTGAATATTTACCATTTTTCACATGAACAAGTTTATCTCTCCAAAAAACCTCAGAATTCTCCAAATCTACAGGCAAAACTGTTGAGGGAACACTTGAAACAGTAGAAATACCTTTAGACAAATCCCCAGTTGGATTTGGAGACGGTTGCTGAGTATCATCATGAGTGGCAGTCATTATAGTCGGACTTGCAGTGTTTGTAGAAGGGGTACCTTTATTGTGCTTATTCGAATCATCGTGTCGAGGAGATGAAGAAGCTAAGATTTGCCTCTTCCGGGGACGTCCCCTTTTAGCCATGGAGAGCAGGGAAGGAAATTTTTAGAAACGCATAAATGGTGTTTGAGATTTTCCCTAAGGTGATAACCGCCTTACGCTCTCACTTCTCTGTTATCTCTATTTATTTTATTTTGGTGTAAACATAAGCAGATATATTTTGTACTAAGTTAATGTAATATATTTAACTTTTTTTATCAAGAGGTACACATAATACTTATAATTGGCAGGAATCTTAACTAATTAACTAATTGAAACTAAACTGATATAATTCAAATTAAGCTAAATACAAGAAACTAAACAAAGTTGAATTGAATTTTAATAATTGACTATTTATTTTTGAAAAATGGTGAATTATATTAATAAAAAATACCATTCTTCAAAGGATGGCAAAGTACCACCCCTTGAGGAAAAATATCCAGTACATCCAAAAATTATCTCGTAGAGCCTATTACACCTTCATAACAAGAGACTAATAATTCTACTATTAAAGACACTAGACTTATACAACCAAGTCGTCCGTACTGTAATGAGAAACTTAATGTAAGCTACTAAATCTTCAGCTGTTTTTCTTCGATTTGCAAAGGCTCGAGCATTTCTTTCATGCCATAGCGTATAAGTGACACATGTGAGAGCAAGACGTCGAATTCTTTTCGTCCAGTGCTTACCTCTATTGAACTTGTACTGCCAACGTACTTCTCGATTCAGATTGAATCTGAATTGACGAGCTCCAATCCAGGTCAAAATTGTTGTCCAAACACCATTTGCATAGTCACATACAAAGAGTAAATGGGTATTTGATTTAGCAGCTTTCTCACAAAGATAACATCTATTGACAAGATGAATCCCTCTTTGCTGCAACAGGTCTTGTGTGCTAAGTGCTTGATGAAGAGCTATCAGAGTAATGGCTGAGTGCTTTGGATAATGAATGTTGTCTTTCAAAGTTTTGAACCAGATGCTTTTATTCAAGTGATGCACAAAGAAATCATAAGCACATCGCACCTTGAATTTACCATTCTCAACGCATTTTTGAATCAGATATAAGGCAGCATGGATGGAACCAGTTTTACGTATGATTTCATCTCTAACTTCAAGTAAACTTTTCCATAGCCAAGAGTGATAAGATGCTCTTTCCAAGGTCCAAAAATTGTGATACTTGATATTGTATCTACGAGCCCATAAAATCCATAGCGAGTCACAGTTCAGAACTCTCCGAATGATTTTTAACATTAAGGCTTTATTCCAACTGAGAACCTCCTTAATTCCAAAGCCCCCTTCTTGTCTATCGGCACAAATTTTGGTCCAACTCAAAAAGATCATCTTTCTCCTTGAATCTGGAACCCCCCAAAAGATACTTCTTCTTATCTTTTCAATTTCCTCAATAATATTTTTTGGCATCATGAAGCCAGCTCCCCAAAAATTTATAAGACCAAAGATGACAGAATTGATCAATTGCGTCCGGCCAGCATAACTGAGGAATGAATTTTCCCAGTGAGTTGCTTTCAATCTCATTTTGTCAAGAAGAGGTTGAAATAGATGAAGTGAGAGTCTCTTAGAGCAAAGTAGAACCCCGAGATACTTAAAAGGCAGATTTGCAACAGTAAAGCCAGAGAGCTGAATTATTTCTTGTTGGATAGAGTGAAAGACACCTCCAAAATAAATGTCAGATTTTGAGCTGTTAATGGCAAGGCCAGAAATCTGTTGGAATAACTCAAGGGCCTTGACAACACATCTTACAGTAGGAACATCGCCTCGAGAGAAATCAAAAGGTCATCAGCAAAGACTAAGTGAGTGAGTCTTGAATGAGCATATTTCGGATGTAAACTTAATTTTAATTTTTTTGGGGGTTTAGATGTCGACTTCATTGGGGGGAA
>ONZK01002263.1:13695-29527 GCA_900322385.1 Pharnaceum exiguum | reverse complement strand
TACATTTTCAACACATGCATAACACCACCATTCAACTAAAAAATTATTCTTTTTTGGCCGAAATATAAAAACCCCAATTTTAAAACCCTAATTTCGAAACATATCATTTCAATGTAAAAAAAATGTAATTCTAAAACAATATTTTGCAAAATTAATATTTACTTCGTTATTAAGTTAATTAATCTTAATTATATACTTAATTAAGTAATATCACTAGCTAGTTAACAGCTTTGAAATTTTCTGGGTAATAATGGTTAAGCTTTTCTTACCTTTTTCTTCTTTCTTCTTCTCTTATGGACCCTACTAGTCAGATTCTTCAGTGAAAGTAAATGTTGTCATGGATGATGAAGTTTTTGAGTAAGAGAGAGAAGGGAGAGTTTGTATTGTGTGGAGTGGGAGAGGGGAAGTAGAAACGTCGACTGAATAGAGAGAGAGTGGAAGAGTGGGTTTTGTGTTGTTTAATTTTCCTTTTTTTTTTAAAAAAAAAGTTGTATGTATGTCTGTACATGAATACGTATTTGTACTGCCAAGTCAGCGTATCTCCCGCACTTTTTTGCCACGTGTACCGTATATGGCCGGAAAACCCATCTCCGGTGACTAAGGGACCATTGCTGGCTCCATTGCCCAAGTAGGGATTATTCCCAGCTATTTCCCAAGTAGGGATTATTCCTGATTATTTCGCCCAAGTAGGGATTATTCCCATCAATTTTGCCTAATCTATATATGCAGACTCCGAATTGTACTTGGTGTTTGAAACACTAAATCAGTGTGAAATCCCGTCTCTATATTTGAATCATGAGTCGGACACAATACCTATTGCAACATAGTTTACTCACTTTCACTAGTGAGGAGAAAGTGAGTTTGGTATAATCTGTGTGACCTTGTAGTCTAGCTTGACCAGGTGTCAATAACAGGCGTACTGTTTTATCTGCAGTAAATAAGCTTTGCACCAACTTAGTTCAAACTAAAATGGGGTACGTCTAAATATAAGTTTAAAAAATACAGCCGTCGTTAGTCATAACCAGAGCCACAGCGTACACGCTAAAATGCATATCAACAATTATTAAACCAAGGTCTAGCTTAAGAATAAAGATAGGAATGTCACATTAAGCACACATGTCACAGAATGGTGCACTTTTTGTCAGCGGCTTGTTTCTTTAGCTCATCTGTCTCTCTCTTAGCTTTCTCCAGCTTCATCCGGAGCTTTTCAATATCACCAGCCGATCTCTGCTGAGCAGCTATAGCTAGCTCTTCAGATTTCAACCTTGCTGCCTGCTCTGCAGCTAGCTGCGCTTCAAGCCTCCTTGTCGTCTCACTCAGCCTTGCTTCAACCTAAATTGTAGAAAACGGAGAAACGTCAGATATGAGAAGAAATTAATTGCAAGATAGGAGGAATAAACACCCACTTAATCGGTATCAAAACTTCTCCTGATGATTGGATTACATAATGATGTAAATCAGAATAAGCGATCAACATGACACAAGCAGCAGCTGAAGTGAGCTGTAACAAAATGAGTACGCCTGACCCATTCCAAACTAAGATAGGCTGTGTAGGCAATCATAATAATTTGAGAAGAAAAAACATATATTGCGTAACAAATCGGTATTGGAGCAACAATTTCTGAACAAATTATAAGAAACAACGTAGGCATCAAATGATGAGAGGAAAAATTAGAAGTTCTTTCAAGCAATCACGGATACACATCAGTTCAATGGAGATCTCGTATATGATTCCCTTTCAGTTCATTAAGCATATTCCAGACTTCCAGTTGAATACTTTTTAGTATTGCGTATAAACTGAAATTCAGTACTTATAAATTGAGTACATTTTGATTTAATTCAATATTGTCCTAAGGAAAAGCGTAACACTTTCATGCTGTCCATTTACAGGGTCAGAATCTTTGGACTAATAACTCTCCATTGGATGCTAGCTGGTACTAAAAAAAATGAACAAGATAAAGCTGAAACTCCAGAGAGGACTTGATGACACTTGGGGAAAATGCAAAAAGTATGGATGGATGTTACTCAGCTGCTTCAAGGTATAATAAGCTACACGACAGTTGCGCACTTGCGCACCTGATGCAAATGCTTAGATCACATGGCCCCACATTGGAAAACCTAAACTTATTCATCTTAAGGCGAGCTTAACAGAACAGTTTTCTAATATAGACAGAATGCTGAGGATGGGATCAAGTGATGTCCAGTTTACATTCTGTGAACTTGGTCAGGAGTGTACTCATCATTTATCCTGTAACAACAACCACAACTAACCCAGTTTGAACCCCATTCCATGAAGGCCGGGTCTAGAGTGTATTAATCATTTATCCTATTGCTGTTAGATTATTCAGCCTACATTTGCTGCTGGAAATGCTTGTTCCGATGAAGAGTCAGATATGTTGCAGAGTATAGCATCTAGGTGAGGATATACGAAAGTGTGGAAACAAGTGTGAGGAGGATAAATATCTGCCTGGGTACGCCATATATGAATGCCTTGCAACAACAACATATATAGAATGCAGCTTGAAGTTTTTTCAGCAATATCGACTATGATGATTGGTTTTAAATTGAAGTGAGGTTGAAGATGATACTCCCAAGAACTAAGAGAAACAAAACCTGAAGATCAATTAGAATTTTTTGGGCTCATTAAAGAATACATAAGACTTTTAAATGCGTTCTCTAATTTGTTAAAGTCAAGGCCAAGTTTGAGCAATGATCATCGGAGGTGCTTCTACGACTTAGTCTTTGTTACTACATTTTTTTTGCCCCTAATGCCTATTAGGTGATTGTACAATTACTATTTTTATAAATATATATTTTACAGAAAAATAAGTGCAATTCATGTTCATTCAGATTCTTTATTTTGGGAGTGGTATGGAGTCTATGGACAAACCACCAAACAAAATATGAAATTTTCTTCAAGAAAGTCAACATATAGCAAAATGACACTTCCTTCCACCAGAATATAATTGGAAATAAACCAAAATGATCTAAGATATCCCCACACACACCACCATGGTTACGTGATAGTATTTTTCTGTTGGAAGGGAGAAGAAGGAAAAAACATCTATGGTTTCCATAAAGTGTGCACCAATGACTACAAAATCCTGGTTGCAAAGCAGAAAAGTAATGATAAGATCATGAAACCTAATTTCCTAACAGAAGAATCCCCTTTGCCACACATTCTCAACACACCACCAAATAACTTTTATGAGTGTTTCACAAACTTTGCTAGGGTCTGTAACTAACCTGATTAATAGTCTAAAATGCAACAAAGTACCATTTGTAATTGTCTTACAGATTAGAACAAATAATAGTTTTTTTTTATCTGATGTCTCTGTTGGTGTTGTTATCTAAGATGTTTGGTTGATGAAAATACTACCAAAAAGGGTATAGAATGCTTCATTTTAGCCAAAATATAATGAGGCCGAGAGATAAAATAGACCATCATTCTCACCATTTATTAGTTGTTTATGTCCATAATGTCAAAAGGCGATTATAAATCAAGAAGCAAAGAGATACCATTTCACTTATCCGCTGTAAAAGTTCCTCATATGACTTGTCCTGCTGCGCCTTCGTTTCCAAAGTTTGACCTTCAGAATGACCACCTAAAGTACTGGCTTTCTCTACTTCGCGATAAAGTTTCATTGCTCCTTTCTGCACAGTGACATGCACCAGTTGTGAGTTGTCACAAAAAAATTAATGAGCTTTTGCCATATAATAAAAGGTATTATTGAATCCCACCTTAAGTTCCTTAAACAGTTCATCAGAATATGGTCGTCCACCATTTTCCTGCACTACTTTGTCAACTAGCTCAAGAAGCTGCTGTCGTTGTTCCTCTTTTTTCAACAAGTCTTTTGTTTTATTGTCGAAAAGAACACAACGATTCTTACAAGAATTAAGAAGTTCCTACCACAAGCATATTGGGTGTTAAAGTGTTAGACGTGCACTATTGACAAGTTCCAGAAAAACTAACCATAGAGATCTATAAATTTACGACAAAACTCAAATCACCTTAAGGGGTTCAGAACAGCACTGACTTAAATACATTTCAAAAGTCACATCAGCATCTTCATCAAAATCATCCCCTCCGGTGAAAACCACAATCAAGTAATCTCTAATCTTAGACCCAAACATAGTCTGCAGGCTCTGCACAGGTCCATCCTCGTAACGAATTCTATGGGTCAAAACCAAAAGTATTGCATGTAAGCCATCCTTAGCCAAATCTACACACTTGACAATCTCTTTGCAGATAACTTCTGGTCCAACAGAGAGATCAAACAACCCTAAAAGTACACAACACAAACATCAGACATATATATTCAATGATGAAAAAAGGAAGAAGCAAGTGCCCTATTGTCGCAAAGGAAACAACTAACTTGAATACACTCAAGGGTCTTGTGCCATAAAGATTTCAAACTTCACAGGCAAGATACAATATGAACAAACATAAGGACAGAAGGACACCTACAATCTGATATTACACAACCCGGTGTATTTGTACTCCCATCTAATCTCTCTACTTCATGTTTCATCCATGACATGTCTTCACTGATGAACGGTACATTTAGTTACATTCATTTTTCTCTGTCTTCAGTTCTTTTTCAAACAGTATTTTATTTTCATTTGGTTGTTGTTTGCATCTTCACCTTACAAAAAAATCTGACCATGTGACCTTTAAGTTCTCCCTAGAAAGATCCTCGTTAAGTGAGAAACTTTAGGACATTCCAATTAAAAAATCCTATCCAACAACACGCTATATAACTGAAGAATGACTTTACTGAAATGAAAAGTTCAGCATTAACCACTTGAAGAAAGCAGCAGCATCTAACACTCATAACAGACCTGGAGTGTCAATGACGTTAATGACTTGTCCATCTTCAAGCTCAGTACTCTGTAGTTCACTAGTGGTCGTCAAACCAGTTGGACTAGCAGCTGACTTGAAAACCTTTCTTCCCAAGATGCTATTACCGGTTGCACTCTTTCCAGTGCCAGCACGCCCAACCAAAACTACTGTACGATTCACATTGGAAACAGAAGGGAAATCCCAGTCATCCTCAATCAAACTTCCACTCATGCTCTCAATTTTTGTATCTGCACAATCTGTGATAGAATTACTAAAAACCAACAAAATGATAAGAAAACAAAGTGCCGCATACCCAACAAAGCTTGACTAGTCACATAAAAGGCCGTATGGCTCTTCGATAGGCATAATTACCAAATAATAACAATATCCTTTGATCATAATATCACAACCAATGCAAAAAAGCTTTTGTCATAAACAGCCTAAACTTAAACTCTAAGAAAAGATTAACAAAATCTTTAGGCCGCCACAACAACAACAACAACAACAACAACAACCGAGTGTAATCCCCATTCAACGGGGGTACTCGGGGGTCAGGATGTACGCAGCCTTACCCCTGTTTATCAAAACATTGAGGCTTCTTTCGAGAAGGACTCTAGAATGAAAACCTTTCCGCTACACAGAATACCAATTGATCAACACAAAGCAGACCATGTCTTAATTTCCTTGAAGTCCAGATCTCAAGGGTACACTAAAAAAAAGGCTTCTTGTCACTGTTTTTCTTTTCTTAATCTTGCACCAAAGAACCCTAAAACAAAAAGGATAACACATAGCCTCTGTTTTACCTCACCACCAAAAACATTTTACTACAAAACGTAATAAAATAATTTCAGTCAACATCACAGCAAAGTCAGAGGATATAAACAATCTTCCTATATTTTCCAACATGTAAAATAAAAACTAGTTTCTAAATTCTAAACCAGGAAACAAAAAAAACCACCATGATCATGATCATACAATATTGACAGAAAACTTGGAAAGACACCTTCACAGCAAAAATTTAAAAGGGTAAATAGAAAGACACACCAAGCACACAATTTTGGATCAAGGAACTGATCATTCAGTGGACTAAAAACAACTTATGAAATAAAATATGGGAAATATTGCCATAGATATTATTATGACTAAGTAATAAGGTGAGAAAAGGGAGAAGGAGAAGGTTAACATACGCTTTTGCCAAGGAGCTTATTTATTGAAAGTGAAATTGTAAATACCGAATGAATAATGATCAAGAAGTTTAGGCACCTGCTTAATAATTGGGATTCTTATAGTGAAAACTGAAAAGGTCAGTTGGAGTGTTGGAGTGGGACTGTGAGACTGACTACTGGCTGTTTACCAAAGAAAAAGTAAACGTAAGAAGTAAATAAAATTAATAAATAAAAATGCAGGACTAGGACTGCTTAAGACTTTACCCAAAAAACAGAAATCCCTATAGTTTTGGACTTTGTATCAAATTTTATAATCTGAATTTTATAATAAATGTAATATATTTTTTGGTCGGCATTTTAATAATAATCACAATAATAATAATAATAGTAATAATAACACCAATTATAGTGTAATTATAATGATAAGGATTTTGCAGTCGGATATTGCTACGACAATTTCATATTTTAAGGATTCATCATATATATTGTGAGATTAATGGAGCGGTAGATTGGTTATCCAAAATTGCAAATACCAATTCTTGTCATACATTTTCTTCTAATTCTAATTTATATTTTGGAATGGAATTTTTCTCTAGAGAGGAGTTTCATGACTTTTCTTTATCCCATGGATAGAATTCTTATATATATTATATTCAATTTAGTTTAGTTATTTGTAATTCAATTTAATCACTGTAACTTTAGTTACCCTCAAAATTAGTTCAATTCGTGAGTGTTAATTAATATAATTGCATTATTATAGTTCCTAACCTCGACTCCTTCCTTTCTCCCTTTTTCTAGGAAAAAAAATCTCCATAGCAAAAGGCTACTATCAATTTCATCAACAACTCTCCGTGTAGATGATATTAATGATACTACCAATGGCATGGTATATATAAGCTGACTAATAGTATTTCTTTTAATTTTTAGAGAAAAAACGCTGGTACAAACTTACACCTGCTGTACCAAAGAACCTAAGAATCTCCAATTCTTGGAATGCTCACTGTAAACCCCCAAATCTTTTAAATTTTATCGTAATTATATTCTTAGTTTAAAATGAGATCGTAGTACTATAAAATTAGCCTCTCCCAGTAGTGTAAGATTCAGTTTAGGTCAATAGTGCAATTAGTTTGACTGATTACTAGCCAAATCCATCTGTTATGGAGCTTGTCGGCAAGCTTTGGTTGATGATATCGGATTTAAACATTTCTCAAAACTATAGAAGGTTTCTACGCGACAAGACTTGCAACCTGAAACAATGATGATGATAGGAAGATGATCGAAATGTATGTACTCTAGTACTTGTAACCGAATACAACAACAACTACTACTACTAAGTCGAATCCCATCTAGATGGGTTACTAAGGAGTCCTTGTAACCGAATGAGCTTTAATATTTCATATTAGCGTTTTGTTGCTGTTAATTTCATTCGCAGAAGGTCGTATGGTTTAAAATTAACGAATTTAACCTTTTCTCTAAAAGAAGATATATAGCAACATATCGTAATGTTAGATTACAGGGGGTTTATACTATTATTTGTTTGTGTTAGATTAAACCCCCTGTATTAGAAAAAAAAATAATACTCGTATTTTTTTCTATTGGTTGTTTTAGGTTAAGTGTAAAAAAAATGGTGAGGCACATTTAAGAGAAAATGGGAATGGATATAATGGGAATGTATATAATGGGAATGCATCAAGGGGCGGTCCCTTTCTTTTTATTTTTTTTTTCTTTTTGTTGAAGAAATTACTTGAATTGAAATTAAATACTCGTATCAAAAAGACCTGCGCTAAAAAAAAATAAAAACTATCAATAAGCCCGTTCATGTCTTGGGAAGTTACAAATTCTGAGCACAAAATAGCTTCTAAGCTAGTGACACATCAAACAGCCAAAATCTAATTGGCCATTCTGCAACAAGATTTTCTTAAACACCAAATATCCTAGAATAGATCAAAAATTTGACAATCCAAGCTACCCAAGACTGTTGTGTATGCGTTGATGTGTATACTTAATACAAATATGATTAAATGCTGAAAACCACCTTGATCATTCAGAAACTTGAATCTGATCTTTTCCTTCTGGCACACATGGTCTCCATGTTGTTCCGGTCGGTATATCCATAAGACTGATACCCTTAGCAGTTAAATCCGCCCTAATTTGATCACTCTTTGCGAAATCTTTATTTTTTCTGGCAGCTTCTCTACCTTCTATCAGGCTTGATATCTCATCCTCAGTTATCTCAGCTCGAACTAGAGCTTTCTCTTTCAATTCCTGCAAAACCTGAGCAAGGAAAAGCGACATATATAGCAACAGTTCATAAAAAAATCAAAGATGAAGTTTTATGGTAAGAAAAAGCAGAAGCTTCAATACTGTAAGAGAAATAAGGGTATATTAGTACCTCAGAATATGAACGGGGAGAAAGTAGCCCAAGCACCTCCAAAACTTTTCTAATCCCTTCCTCCAATCTAGTAAGCATGTGAACAGTAGCAAAAAGCTGTTGTTGTTGCTTTTGCTTCTGCTTCTTCTGTAATCAGGAAATCATATTTCAGAGCAGCCCACAATTAGCGGAAAGATCAGTGATACAAGTATTACGAGTTTTAACAGTAATTCCAACCTTGAGATCATTCAAACTGCTATTGATAACCGTCAATGCATTTGGAAGAAGGCCCTTCAATACTTCAGGAGTGTGCAAATCATCTAACATTTTCGCCTCGAAACCACTCTTCAAAGTTTCAACCGGATCTTCCTCACCAGAAGGTTTACTAGACTTTTTGCTGTTTGATTTCATTTTTTCATCCAGATTTACTTCATGAAATGGCGATAAAGCCTCTCTGCAATCTTCCAATGTCTGATGTTCAAAGAAAATGTAAAACGAAAATCAAAACATACAATTGCCCAAATCACACAAGAAAAGACATGTAGAATATATCAACTTTACGACATCATCTCAGACAAAAAAAGCAGAAAGAACAACAAGGGTGCATGACAAGTCAAATTTTGCAGGATAGAATTGAATTTTCTTCCAACATTTACTAAATTCTAACAAAAAAAAAATTGCATCAGGTTACCAAAAACTAAATCTCCAAAGGATGAATATAGAGCAAATGGAACAGAGAAAAGTCTATAGATGTACATCAAATGATGGGTAGAAAATTGGATGAAAGTTCTTGTAGTAAGATGCTTGGAAGTCATTTGTTAATGCATTGAAAGAACTCTCTTTGTCGGATTGCAATATTAGAGAAGATCAAGAGGACCACAAAAATAGTCAATGTGTTTCCTTATTTTCCTAGGTCTTTATTTCATTAGGATATCTCAGAATAATGTTAATTAACTAGGTATCTTTAATTGAGGATTCTTATTTTCCTACAGGATGTGCACTGTCACTGTAAGCTTACATAAGGCTGTCTTGAATGAAATAAAAAGTAAGCAATTACTACAAACAAGAAAAGCTGCAGACTCTAAGGAGGCTCTTCATCCAAACACATACTGTTTGCCTACGACCCATGACTAGATGCTGCACAAAGGAGGTTCATAACAACTTGGTATCAGAACCACTTGTCATGGGTGACCAGAGGAGTTTGGGAGCCAAGTTGAATGCTTTGATGGAGCAAATGACCACATGGTGGCATGCATTAGAAGGGCAAATGACACAACTGTCCCTCTTAGTCCAGGGAATAGGAATAAACAGAGGGAATACGACATAAGATAGCTGGTGATGCAGAAAGCACTCGCAGTTTGGTGGACAAGTCTGATGGAGATCCATGATGCCACAAATCTCTAAGGAACACTCTGAAGTGACGAAAGGGCCAGCAACTCTGAATATGAGCCCTCAAGAGAGCTGCAAGCCTCAGACAAACTATGTCAGTTGAGGATTATCAATGCCAGTTCATGTCACAGTTGGCAAGGACCGTTAATCTCAAACCTCGTCAACAAGTGGACATGTTTATCGCTGGCTTTGCTGATAATCAGGGCCGTCTTAGACTTATAAGAGGCCCTGTGCGATAAAAAAAAAGAGGCCCTGTGCGATAAAAAAAAAGAGGCCCTTTTTATTGTACATAGATAATTTTAATTATTAAATCAAAATGCAAAGATATAATTTAGTCTCACAAATTATGAAAATTTTGTTGCAAAACAATGATGATGAAGACCCTTCAAGAAAAAAATGATGAAGAAAGCAATAAGACTATCTACCAACAATAAAACCATTACACAAACATTAAAATAGAAAGAGAATGGGATTTTTTTTTGGTGGCTGGATAAAATATTCCTTTGATTTGGACTAGTAGGGTGTTCACTGTTCAGGTTTAAAAGCTTTCCACCAAAACCAAAAAAAGAAAAAAAATTCGAATCAAGATGTCAGTGATCGACTGACTGCAAGTTACCATATTGTGAGTTGTGGGCCTGTGGCCTGTGAGCATTGTCATATCCCTTTTTTAAAAGTAATATTGATTGGGTAATAAGTTGGGCCTCAAAAATGAGGCCCCTCACAAGGCTGAGGCCCTGTGCGAGCAGGCAGTGATAATCTCAGACTGGAGATTTGAGTTACAGCAACCCGGAAACTTAGGAATTGCCATAGGCTTGGCCCGAACATTGGAGTGTAAGCAAAGGGTAGAGGAGCAGTCAAGAAACCTAGATATATCAAGGCAGGAGAGCAGAAAACAGAGTTATCTGAAATGGAGAACCAAACATGGGCCGAAAAGGAAAATGTGGTGATGGATTCAGAGATGTTGTTACATGAACAATCCGAATTGAAGAGGCAGACATGGGCTGAAAAGGATATTGTGGTGATAGATTCACAGATGTCAATACTTGTCATCACTGAAAACCAAAACCCGTACTGTGCAGACCTATGAGAGATGGCAATGGTAAATGTGTCGGTACAGAGAGCTCTGATAACTTAATATGCGAAGGTTTAACACTGGACGTGTGGAAAACACTAGGATCTCAGATTTTTGTATCAAATGAAAAGCATTTACCCAGCATTAGCATGGGTACACGTATCATTTCAAGTCGCATAGTTATCCTATTCTGGTAGAGGAGTCTGATATTGATTTAAGAACTAAATGGCATTACACTCTTGGTGCATTACTCAGTGACTTAGCTTCTTAAACATAAAGTTTGCTATGAAAGGGAAGGAGGTTTTGTGGTAAGGTCCATCACCAGCGGTAGATACGGGTTTCAGTTTGAAGCTAGGGTATTTAACAACAAAAATTCTGAATAAGCTATCAATGCCACAACCATGGAAACATGTCCACGAAGCTTACCCAAGATTTGAGCTTGAGGACAAGCTCAAAGTGGAGAAGGGGAGTAATGATATGGCTGTCTTTGTCGGATTGCAATATTAGAGAAGATCAAGAGGACAGCAAGAATAGTGAATGTGTTTCCTTATTTTCCTAGATCTTTATTCATCAGGATCTCAGAATAATGTTAATTAGCTAGGCATCTTGAATTGTGGATTCTTCCTATGTGAGTAAAGATTCTGACAGGATGTGCTCTGTCATTACAAGCCTATATAAGGCTGTAATGAAATAAGAAGTAATTACTCCAAACAAGAGAAGAGAGTCTACAACTCTAAGGGGCTCTGCCAAAGACGGGTCTGCCTTCCCCTCAATCCAAAACACATATTCTTGTCTCCGACCCATGACTAGATCCTGCCCAAAGGAGGTTCATAACAGAACTTTGTAATAATAATGAGGCCCAATGACCTGAATACAACTCCCATTAAAGACGGGACATCTAGCTTAGTAAAACAACCAAGACGAAATCATTGCACCTATTGAATCTGAAGATCTTTTATTCACGAGGATGAAGAAGCTACAACCGTACTGTCAGCACTCAACAGTGACGTGTGATGTAGTTCAAGAAACAGCTGTTCATAATGCTCAAAATCAGAATTTCACAGAAAGATAAGCTTCCTATCATATCAAATATAATCCAAATGTTCACATGGAGAAAGATCAAAGGAAAAGTTTCTCCGCGGAGTACTTCCTATTATTTGTCACCTGATTTGCTTTGGGATCGAGTCACTTTTCTGGCTTCCTTGTTGACTAAAGCCACGGGAGCTTTTGTAGGCCAACCTTTGAGTGCTTTACAAAGGAATTGGTCTAACTTGTAATTGTTCTTTTAGGAGGGCGGCTTGTCCTCTATATTCATTAATAAAAAAATTTCTTATCTAAAAAAAAAAAATTGTTATGAGCAATGCTATTTCTATCCTTTTGCTACATTGCTCGACCTCACTCACTGTAAAACTACCTCACTATGAAACTCAACGACGAGTTTCTCCATCCAGGGGAAAATAGGGTAAATAAGATTACATTTACTTGCCTTAACATGCCAACAATGATGTCCCATTACAAAAGCTTAACAATACTATCGCATTCCAAAAGCTTAGCGGAAACAACAAAAGGGAATATCAGAATAGCATAGCAGGTGCTAAACTATGCACATCCACCAATTTTCACTTTATAATATAAGATAGATTTGCAATCCAACAAAAGATGACATAGTGTCGCTACTCACTAGGAATTAGCAATTTAAGGAGAAGAGGATTACTGAAAAGTATTAATTCGCAGAAATAAATGAGGGGCTAAAAGTGACAAACATTCAGGATATGAAAGGGGCGAAGCATTATTGTGGCTAAGGTTTCCATACTAAAGTACCAACCAAATAAAATCATACTCTGCACTCCCCCTGCCCCATTTGTGCCTGTCATCTACCTATGTTACCGGAAGTTTATCTATAATTAGCGAGGCCGTTCAAAATACTCCTACAATTCCTACAATCCAAATGATTTACTCACATCGGCTAGGCACAGATCATGTTGGAAGCCAAATTATCACATCGCCACCTTCTACTATTATCTTGTACTTTAAAGATCAACAAGGACGCTTGTTAAAAAAAAAATACTAAATTCAACACCACATTGCTGGTCACATTGAATTTCATTCCAGCTTTCCTAACACTGTGTTTGGGAAGGAGGGTAAAGGAGGGGAAGCGAGGGAAGTGAAGGACAAATGTAAATTTATTTGCAGGGTAATGAGTCATGGAATCTCCATTTGAGGCGACCTCCACATAACCGGGAAATGGCTGAACTTGTTTCATTAATTGATGTTCTATGCTCGGCTCGAATTTCAGGAAGGAGACTCTAGAATCTGAGTTGGTGATGATCATGGTGTATTTTCGTCCAAGTCATTCCTTACAAAATTAAGTGCGTCTTCTAAGTATCCTGAATTTCCTTTGCTAACCTACTTTGGAAGGCGGAGGTTCTTTACAAGGTCAGACTTTTTGTTTGGACCATGTCTTTGGGTAGGATAAATACCAATGACATGCTACAAAAAAGAAGACCCCGAATGGCCCTTTGTCCAACATCTGTGTGTTATGTAAAGCTAGCGGAGAGACCTCATCACACCTCTTCCGTGATTGTCATTTTGCACGAGGACTTTGGCATAGGCTCTTTGGTGTTTTTGGAGAGCCGTGGGTTTGCCCATCATCCATACTTGAGTTCTTACAGATTAGCTACACAGGTTTTGGGAGACATAAGGACAAGAGGTTGTTATGGCGAAATGCGTTTCTTGCGATTTTTTGGTGCAACTGGCTACACCGGAATTCGAGGATTTTCCCTCGATCGGTGTCATACTCACCGGAATTGCTATGGGACCGAGTCACTTGTCTTGCGTCTTTGTGGACAAAATCTAGTGGAGCTTTAGTTGATTATCCCTTGAGCATTTTGCAAAGGAGTTGGTGTAACTATCATTTTAAGGAGAACAACTTGTCCTCCTCATTAATAAAATATTTTTCTTCCAAAAAAAAAAAATTATAGTCTGGGAGGCAAAAACGATAGGAAGGGAAATTCTCTCCCTTTCCCCTTCCTTTTATCTTTAAATGTTTCCCAAACAAGATAATATATTAACTTACATTTTCACCTGCCATGTTAGCCAAACACAAGTAAACTTACCCATCCATTTCCTTCCCTTCCGTTTCCTTTCATTTACACTCATTCTCTTCCCCTCCCTTCCTATCCTTTGAGTATGCCCAAACAGGCTGTAATGGCAAAGTTGCCAAAATAATACTCAACTGGTTGTTTGAATATGCTTTTAGTGTTTTCATTAATTAACATAAATAAAGGATTTTAGGGTGTTTTTATTTTATAAAGATTATTAGAGAAAAAAATGTTAGATTATTTTTTATAAAAAATTATCAATATTTGCTCATTATTTTCATATCTATTTTATTAAAAAGAAATGTAACTATATAGCTTCTTGATCAAGTGAGAAAAACAAATTGCAAGGGGACTCAAGCGAATTATCAAAAAAGTACCAAGTTATCTAGGGAGCATTGAACTTGGTACAGTTTGACATACCAACACAGCACTGAATAAACGATTTTTTTTACAGATAAGACAGCAACGAATAAAGGATAGTAGTACACCATTTGTTAAAACTACTCTGGAATCACGTTTAGGTCAACAAAGCTGAAGCTTTTCACTTCTCATTTTGGCCTTTTTATTTGTATTTTTAGATCAGTTGATTATTTCAATCCCGACCAAACACCGTTTCCCACCAATAAAAATTTTTCCATCTTTTTTAAAAGCCTTCCAAACGTAACCAACAACACTCTTAACATGATTGTCGTAGGGTAATCTCATTGTCAGATAGTAGATAGTTCAAAGCTTCCCACTAGAACCATAGTGTTTCTACTGTAAATTGCGAATTCAAATTACAAATGAGTTTTCAGAGGAGTTAAACACTCACTACTTGCCTGATAGATACGGTAGACTGCATCAGATGCAATGTCTATTTGTGAAAGTGAATAATTCACAGGAGAATTGTAGTGCATGCTGAGCAAGAAATACCTCAAAGCGAGGGGATGGTATTCTTTAGTGACCTACACATGAGACAAAACAGAATAAGATAAATAGCATTTTGACAAGAAAACAACCACTAGGGAGCAGGAGGTAAGTGCACAATGACTAAACATAGTTGTACATCGCATACCTCACGTATAGTAAAAAAGTTGCCGGTAGACTTTGACATCTTCTCTTCATTAATTGTCACGAACCCGTTATGCACCCAGTATCCAATGTGAGCTTCTGGGCATGCAGCACAACTTTGCGCCAGCTCATTTTCATGATGGGGAAAGATAAGGTCCATCCCACCACCGTGTATATCAAAGGAAAATGTCAGATAATGAGCACTCATTGCACTGCATTCTATGTGCCATCCTGGCCTTCCTGGCCCCCATGGACTATCCCAACTTGGCTCACCAGGTTTGGCAGACTGCAAATGGTTAATTTTTGTGTAACAATATAAGGAGACTGTACCTCATAGAAAACAAGGACTTAATGATCCCAGTTCTGCATTCCATACCTTCCACAAAGCAAAATCAGCAGGATTTCGCTTCCGAGAATCCACAATAACCCTTTCACCAGCTCTGTTGTCCTCAAGCTTCCTCTTAGATAATAAGCAGTAATTTGGAAAATTATCTACCGAAAAGTAAACATCTCCATCAATAGGGTATGCACATCCGTTTTCAATGATCTGCAGAAAAGTAAAACCAGTTGGTATCGCACCACAAAACAGAAGCGAGCAAAGATGTAAATGCAATCAATACAGGTCCCACGGAATCCTTCTTCAATGTTCTTTGAAAGTTGTCGATTTGATTTTTGCTCGAACGCATTTGACCACACCCATCCGATACTAGTCGAACCAAAAGGGCATTTACTTACAATTTTAGCCTTGGATAAATAAGGGAAAAAATTAAAATGGCTCAATAAATTGTATGCCCATCTTACTATTCATGAAGTTACAGATAATGAATTTCATTTCCAAAG
>ONZK01002262.1:44667-105092 GCA_900322385.1 Pharnaceum exiguum | reverse complement strand
GCAGATAATATGATCTTTTACATAAAAACACTACTCTTGAACAGAACACACTGATGTAAAATAAGTGAAGGGGAAAACAGAATAAGAGGAGTAAGGTTAAAGAGAAGAAGGCAAGAAAGGAGAGATGAAGGAAGATATTAAGGGGATTAAGAGTAAAGGAACACAGAAGGTCAAGGAGAAGAGCAATAAGAAGCCTTTCCAATGTACTCAATCATAAAATCATAACAAGAGAAAGGGTGGTCCTCAAGATGAAGTTTCTAAATCGGTTAAACCCACTGAGGTGGTTGATATAGAACCCCTTTGATTCCGGTTCTATTTTGTCGGAAACTTGTAAACAAAAAAGTATTATTTCCTCATCTAGGAAAAAAAAAGAGGTTTTGCTTTGAACTTTCCGAAGCCCCTGATCAAATCTAACAAGGATGAATCTAGAGCAAATGGAACGGACAAAAAGCCTATAGATGCACATCAATGATGGGTAGAAAAGTGGATGAAAGTTTTCGGAGTGATCAAATCTCACAAGGATGAATCTAGAGCAAATGGAATGGAGAAATAGTCAATAGATGCACATCAAATGATGGTTACTGAAGTGGATGAAAGTTTTTGGAGTAATAAGGGCACATAGGAAGCTTTCAAAGGTACCTGGAAGTCATTTGTTAATGCATTGATAGAACTTCGTCAGTAATAATGAGGCCCAAGGACCTGAATACTACTCCCATAGAGGACGGGACATCTAGATGAACCAAAACAAACTTGGCGAAATAATTGCACCAATTGAATTTGAGGATTTTTTTTATGGGGATGAAGAAGCTACAACCACACTGGCAGAACTCACCAGCGACGTGTGATGAAGTTCAAGAAACAGCTGTTCATAATGCTCAAAATCAGAATTCCACAGAGCAATGCTATTTCTATCCTTCACCTACATTGCTCGTCCTCACTATAAAACTACCTCACTATGAAACTCAAGGACAAGTTTTTCCATGCAGAGGAGAATGATGGCAAATAAGAATACAATTACTTGCCTCAACAAATCAACAATGCTGTCCCATTACAAAAGCTTAACAATACTATCGCATTCCAAAAGCTTAGAGGAAATAACAAAAGAGAATATCAGAATAGCATAGCAGGTGCTAATAAAGGCACAACCACCAACTTCACTTTAAATATAAGAAAGATCTGCAATCCAACAAAAGATGACATAATGTCACTAGGAATTAGCAATTAGAGGAGAGGAGGATTACTGATCAGTATTCATTCGCAGAAATAAATGAAGGGCTAAAAGTGACAAACATTCAGGATATGAAAGAGGCGAAGCACTTATCGTGGCTAAGATTACCATACTCAAGTACCAACCAAGTAAAAAAGTATACTCTGCACTCCCCCTGCCCCTTTTGTGCCAGTCATCTACCTATGTTACTGTAAGTTTATCGATAATTAGCGAGGCTGTTCACAATACTCCTACAATTCCTGGAATCCAAATGATTTATGAGCCTCTGCTAGCCATATATGATCATAGAGCTGTAGACCAACATACATATCATACTGGAAGCCAAATTCATCACATAATCACCTCTAGTACTTTTTAAAGGTCAACAAGTACTCTTGTAAATTAAATTTCTGGTCAAATTGAAATTTTTCCATTGAATTGCCTTCCCGGTTTCCCTAACACTATGTTTGGGTAGGAGGGGAAGGGAGGGCAATGATGGAGAAATGGCAATTTATTCGCTTGGGAAGCAAAAAAAAAAATTGATAAGAAAAAATTGTATTAATAGAAGAGGACAAGCTGCCCTCAAAGAGAATTGTTACAAATTAGACCAATTCCTTTGCAATATACTCTAAGGTGTGTCTACAAAAGCCCCAACGGGTTTTGTCCATAGGGAACCAAGAAAAGTAACTCTCTTCCCTTCCCCTTTCCTTTTATGTTTTTCATGTTTCCCAAACAAGATAATATATTTACTTTCATTCCCTCCTGCCATGTTAGCCAAACACAAATAAAAATTTCCCCTCCATTTTCTTTCCCTCGGTTTCCTTTCATTTACACTCATTTCCTTCCCCTCCTTTCTGCCCAAACAGGCTGTAATGGCAAAATTGCCAAAATAAAAACTCAGCTGGTGTTTGAATATGTTTTTAGTGTTTTCATTAATTAACGTAAATAAAGGATTTCATGGTGTTTTTATATTAAAAAGATTAATGGTTTTTGGTAAAGCAGTGAAATGCTGTTTTTGAAGAAAAAACTGATGTTAGTTTATTTTTTTTACAAAAAATTATCACTGTTTACTCCCCATTATTTTTATCTCTATACAGGGCGTACCGAGTTATCTAGGGAGCACTGAACTTGGTACAGTTTGACATACCAACGCAGCACTGAATAAAGAAGTAGTTGTACACCAATTGTTAAAATCAATCTGGAATCACTTTTAGGTCAAGAAAGCACACACTTTGTCCTTCTCATTTTGCCCTCTATTTTTTGTCTTTGTACTTCTAAAATCGGTTGTTTAATTCAATCCCAACCAAAAACCGTTTCTCACCAATAAAAAATTTTCTCTGTTCAAAACAAAATAAAAAAGCTTTTTGAAACGTAACCAACAAAAACTCTAAACTGATTGTCATAGGTTAATCTCATTGTCAGATAGTCGATCTTTCAAAGCTGCCCACAAGAACCAAAGTGTTTCTACTGTAAATTGTAAATTCAAATTTAGAAACGAGTTTTCAAAAGAGTTAAACACTCACTACTTGCCTGATATAGACGGTATACTGCATCAGATGCAATGTCTATTTGTGAAAGTGAATAATTCACAGGAGAATTGTAGTGCATGCTGAGCAAGAAATACCTCAAAGCGAGGGGATGGTATTGTTTAGTGACCTACACATGAGACAAAAACAAATTAGATATATATCATTTTGACAATAAAACAACCACTAGGGAGCAGGAGGTAAGTGCACAATTAAACATAGCGGCACATTGAATACCTCACGTATAGTAAAAAAGTTGCCAATAGACTTTGACATCTTCTCTTCGTTAATTGTCACGAAGCCATTATGCACCCAGCATCCAATGTGAGCTTCTGGGCATGTAGCACAACTTTGCGCCAGCTCATTTTCATGATGGGGAAAGATAAGGTCCATCCCACCACCGTGTATATCAAAGGAAAATGAAAGATAATGAGCACTCATTGCACTGCATTCTATGTGCCATCCCGGCCTTCCTGGCCCCCATGGACTATCCCAACTTGGCTCGCCAGGTTTGGCAGACTGCAAATGATAATTTTTGAGTAACAATATAAGAAGACTGTACCTCATAGAAAACAAAGGCTTACAGATCACTGTTCTGCATTCCATACCTTCCACAAAGCAAAATCAGCAGGATTTCGCTTCCGTGAATCCACAGTAACCCTTTCACCAGCTTTGTTGTCCTCAAGCTTCCTCTTAGATAATAAACCGTAATTTGGAAAATTGTCTACCGAAAAGTAAACATCTCCATCAAGAGGGTATGCACATCCATTTTCAATGATCTGCCGAAAACTAAAACAAGTTGGTATAGGACCACAAAATAGAAGTGAGCAAAGATGTAAATGCAGTCAATACAAGTCCATGGAATCCTTCTCCCATGTTCTTTGGAAGTTTCCATTTGATTGTTGTTTGAATGCATTTGACTACACCCGACCTATACTAGTCGAACAAAAAGGGCATTTACTTACAATTTTAGCCTTGGATAATAATGGAAAAAATTAATATGGCTCAATAAATTGTATGTCCATTAGAGTGGATTTGGATCAATATTGAATCTCACCTTTGATATCATATCCTTAATCTCTTGTATGTGCTCAGAAACACGTGGCTGATGGGTGGGAAGCAAGCACTGAAGATCATTCATATCCTTCAGGAACTCTTCGCAGAAATGCTTACTTAAATCCAAAGGGTCCTTCAGTGGATGGTCTGGATCTTTTTCCTTGAACTCATTCGCTCTACGAATTATCTAGAGTAATTTGACACAATGCCATAAACATGAAGTCAAAACCAGGAGACCAATGAAGTCAATGGAATGCCATAAAGTAGACAAAATCAGGAAATAAACGAATTCAATAGGACTAACGAATTCAATAGGACTGTATAAAAGAAATTGATTTGAAGAGCACTTTGCTTCCCGATAACTATCAATGACCATTCAAAAATTGCTTCAACAATAAAGGAGGCTTTCACTTTGTTACCAACCACCACCACCAGCAACAACAACAACAACATGGCCTTAATCTTAAAACTAATCACGGTCCGCTAGCATGGGACCAAAATGAAATTCGAAGAACATACAAAAAACACATAGTACAACCACAACAAAAACAAACACACACACCGCAAACAAGACACATACAAGCACAAACCCTAAACACACACAAACTCTAACCAAATAAAAACATACACACCAGTCACCTTAATTATCTATTGAAATCCTTTACAACCACGCAAAAGATTTTTAGCCAATTATATTAACAGTCCATTCCCCTGTCACAAGGCCAGGCAAGCTATCATGAAATCATACCCACTATACACACCCTAACTATGCCTAAAAGAACGAAATCCTACCTTCAAAACAGGAAATAGGGGAGATTGTTCCTAGATGAGATAAGATTGGACTACTTGCACAATTCCACACAATAAAGCTGTGGCTTACACGTAAACACCAAAACACAGATTGCATCCTTCCAGCCCCAGCAGCTTGTTGGGTTGGGTCCCAAGCCTACTCTCATCCAAAGTTAAGTAGAGACATAATCACTCTAATCCATGTCCCGCCACTTTAAAACAATAAAACCACAGAAACTCCAAATGCGGGAAATAGAGCAATAACCCTTAAGAAACTTAAAACCTGTGACCCCTCATGCACAACCAGTTCCCCGGTAAAGAAAGTGTTTACCCCAACTTCACAAACACTATACTTCTCAATTTTTTCACATCCTCTTCCTATTCTTGCACCTTCATCGTAAACTTGGCTTCCTTGAAACCAAATTTGCTAAAGTTAGCCACCATAATTAAGGCCAAAAGCAGAAGCCCTAATGTTGGAGTTGGTGCTTTTGGCCACTGTGAAGGGCTGGAGGATAACGTCAGCTTCTGTGGAGCTAAGTTGTAGTGGAGGTGGAGGATGAGCAAGGAAAATGCGAAAAAAATAGAGAGGCAAAGACCTAGAACTCGTGAATCTAGGCCAAATACCTCAATAAGCTCAAAAGAAACAGGATATTTTGCAAAACAAAGAGACATGAAAAAAACCAGACCATAACTCATTTTAGAAAGATATCAGCTAGACTTCAATTTTGTCAAGCTCACAAAAAGTAAAACCACCACGACTTTTTCAAGTTGATTTTTTACAAGTCACAATAAACAATAATTCAGAACTGTAAGATGAAATTGAAGACAATACTCAGACTAATAATAGATAGCATGCTGTGCACTAAATTCTAACCTTGTCATCCACATCAGTGAAATTGCGAACATAGGTCACGTCATAACCCAACTCCTTCAAGAATCTGCAAATTTTCAGTTAAAATAAAAAAAAAAACCAATCAGATTACTTCGGGTTTTCTCTTTTTTGTATCATTACCTTCACAAGCAAAGGCAGTCCTAAACAACAAAAGAAACATTAAAAACATACAACAAGAGAAATAACTATAGTTCGCCTTCAAATTTGGAAAGAGGAAAGTGAAATTTTATTACTTTAAATATTAAATTTTTGTAGTTATATTCTTTGGGTGTAAAATTACAGCGGTTGTACGCCAGTCTTTGTGAAAAACATATATTTTGCGCCACTAAATGATTTATGCCACACATGACAACACCTTGCCAACGATTTTCTCCAATAAAACAAAACGGAAACTGTGCCAAGGCCGAGGTGTGTGTAGGGCATGCACTAGGCAGGATTTTAATCACGTTAAAGACGCTATTCAATAGTACCCAACACAGAAATCAAGTTGGACGAATCCCAATTCCCAATTAGCTTGTCCACGCCTCAAGTGGGTTCAGTGGGGGAAAAAACTTCTCTAGCCCTCCGGGTCAATGACCCGCCTAGTTTTCTCTCTATCTCTTTTCTAGAATTTAAGAGGGGTAGTTTGTTGATTTTATAGAGAGAAGGTACATTTACACTACCGGGGTTTTGACCACCGGGTTACTCTAGCATTCTCCGTTTCAGCTAATTGTTGTTGTGAGTTGAGACTGCTACTTGCTAATTTTGGACGGGGTGGCAATTATTATCAATGGGTTGATTGTCGGCGGCGGCGTTGTGTTTACAGATAAAAGAAAAAACATTGGCATGCATCTAATCAGAATGTTTTACTTTTCTCAAAAAAAAAAATCAGAATGTTAAAGTGCTCTCATTCTTAATTATTCCACTGAACTGAATTCTAGTCTAGCAATAAAAAGTACCGAAAGCTGCGGAACAATGGTAACCAAGTGGGAGAAAGAAACTACTAATTAATATAATAAAAATCAAGGTACCTGAAGAGGGTATCAAAGGCGACGTAAGCACGAGCATGACCGATGTGACTAAAATCGTAGGAAGTAACGCCACAAACGTACATGCTAACTTGGTTGCCGTTTTTAGGGGTGAACACTTCCTTCTGCTTTGTCATTGTGTTGTACAGCCTAAACACTGGCTTTGTTGGGGTTGGGGTTGGGGTGGGGTTTTCTTCGTCTGCCATGATGTTGTTGTGAAGTGATGCCACTCCCTCTCCTGCTCTTCTTCTTAGTCGACTAAGGTTTGATGATTCGACCGTTAGGGAAAGAGGGGAGGACTCAATAATGGTTCTTCTATTGAGGCGTTGAAGAAGAGGAGGAATGTGAGAGACAGAATGCCTAAACATTAATAAGAAGGAAAATGGGGGTTTCTACTTTCTACTGGGGAAAAAGGAAATTGAATTAGTGTGTTTGGACCGGGGACTAGGTATTGCCGTGTTTGGACCGGTTCAGTTCTTTTTTACAATTGGACAAAGGTTTTTGCGTATAGTAATTCCAACTATTCAAACCAGAGATGAGATCCCAAGACAAACCTTTGACAGATTCTATGAAATGAAACAATGTTTTTACACTAGTTGATTGCACAGTTGCACTAGTCAATTAAAGTTTATAATATGTACTAATGTGGGTTGGTTAGAGTGGTAAGCAACTCCGTACCACTTAAGCGAGGTCTCGAATTCTAGACTTAACGTATGCAAAGACTTTCATTTGAAGACTCACCCACCACAGTCAGGTGTGCGACCCAGGTCGGGTCTGGATGTAGTTGAAGCGAAACTCCGGTAAATCAAACGGGCAACCAAGAAAAAAGTTGACAGTATGTAATTTTTTTAAGGTTTGGTGGAGTTAGATTTTGTCAAATTTTTTTTATGATAGGCAATGAGGAATAAACCAAGTAAGGGTGTGTTTTGCTCGGCTGAAAATATATGAATTGAAACTGAACTGAATTGAAAAAAACTGAAGAAAACTGAATTTATAAAACACTAAATGTAGTTAAAAACTATAACAATAAATCAAAAAAACTGAAAAACGCTGAACTGAATTAAACTGAAAAAAACTGAACTGAACTGAAAAAAACTGAACTGTAGTAGTATTGACGAACAAAACACAGCCTAAGTTAGATATTGTACTCTCAATAACTTGACAAGGCACCATGTATACCATTGGTCATCTTCAGCAGTTAGTTAGGATAACTATATGTTGTATAGGTTGTTATTATTTGTAAACAGAATTAGTCGAGATAGCTTGTCTATATAAGATACAATAATGTAATTGCAAACTTGAGAGAAATCATTAGGCAAAATTGATGGAAAATAATCCCAAGTTGAGGTCATTCTCTCAAATTAATCACAACTTAACATATTTCTCATAACAAGCCCAAGTTACAGAGGACAGTTTATCCACCTCACAATTGACAAGTTCACCAATGAAGATTTGCACTGTTATACAATACGTATTCCAAGTTGAGTTTATTGCATTTGATTAATTTTGTTTAACTCTATTAAGTTATTAATAGTTTTATGCAACTATCTTTGAGTCTTTATTGACTAAATAAATTATTTTCCACTTGATCTTAGTTATGCTAATATATCAAAATTAGGATTTTAAATTCATTTTAGGTTTTAGTTTTTCTCTTTAGCTCATAATATTAAAAAAAAAGGCTCTTAAATGAATACCACAACTTCCTTTCTCCTAATCTAGGCTACACCAGGTGCATGGGTACACCTGTCTAAGTGGCACTTCTTTTTTATTAACAGTAAAAAGGAAAAAAAAAATAAGTGGCTAAAAGTCAAGCGGTAGTTCGAAAACATTAGTCATATAAAAGATTTCACTAGTCATATATCTACTAGTCATTAGTCACATAAAACTACGCACTAGGCATTAGTCATATAAAACTACCTACTAGTCATTCATGTTAATTTTTTAAAAAAAATGCTAACGTGGCACCCGGTGTATAGGTACACCGGGTGCACGGTAGACTTGTTGACTTTCTTTAGAAAGTAGAAACAACAACCAACTAAACAAATGAGTTCATAGAGTAGAGAGTTACTCTAGTGATAAAAATCCCACGTTGAAATTGGGAATCTGTTAATCACTGACCTTGTGACTCTTTTTTTTTCAGCCAACTAGCCATATCTCATATCTTAGATATACACTTGGTCCACTCAAAATAACTTTTTTTTTCTTTGGAATGTTGGACATTAATTATTCACAGAAGTATAACATCAACTTTAATAAGAAAAGAGAGTTCCTTAAGTGGTAGAGAGCACACCTTCAACCCTTAAGATTGGGGGCTCGATTCTTACCGGCCTCAGTGCCCCCTTCACACCAAAAAAAAAAAAAATTAACACCCCAAATGACCAAATTAAATTTGTACTTTAAGTGACATGGAGTTGCCAAATTGGTATATTTTCTTTTTTTGATGCCAAATTGATATAATATTATTTGTAATTATACCAGAGAATCAAATTTCAGAAAAAATTATATGAACCCGTTCATAATATGAGAAGATGGTTCATTATTATGTAGCCGATGGGTCATTATCGTCTAGACAAAGGGTCATTATTATATAGTCGAGCTGCTGATTGGTCGTTATTATCCAGTCTCATGTATAAAACGGGTTCACAAAATATTTTTTCTTCAAATTTACCTCTAAAAAATTACTTTTCTCAGCCTCACTTTTTCTTTTTTCCTTCCCCATCGTATTTGTTTTACTGTTTTTCTTCTTCAACCAATTTCTTTATTAGCAAAAATTTGCGTGAGACCATTTTTTTTTACTATAGGGTTCATTTTTCAGTTGTACATGGTTCATTATTCAGTTGTAAAGGGTTCATTATTCAGTTGTTCATGATTCATTATTGGGGTTTCATTAAGGGGTTCATTATTCATTTTATTCAGTTATACAAGGTTCATTATTCAGTTGTATGGAGTTCATTATTCGGTTGTAGGGGTTCGGGTTCATTATTCAGTTGTATGGGGTTCATTATTCAGTTGTTATACATTTTTTTAAAGGGTTCATTATTCAGTTGTTCAGGGTTCATTATCTGGGTTTCATTAGGGGGTTCATTACTCATTTTTATTCAGTTATACATGGTTCATTATTCAGTTGTAGGGGGGCTCATTATTCAGTTGTTATACATTTTTCTAGGGGGTTCATTATTCAATTTTACAGGGTTCATTATTCAGTTGTATGGGGTTCATTATTCAGGTATAGGGGGCTCATTATTTAGTTGTTAACTTATACATTTTTTCTAGGGGTTAATTATTCATTTTTATGGGTTCATTATTTAATTGTATAGGGTTCATTTTTCAGTTGTATGAGAGTCATTATTCATTTGTATAGAATTGAAAAAAAATAAAAAAATACAGTGAGTCGGATGTACCCAAATCCTTTTGTTCTTTATTTCTTTCCTTCCCACTTCTTTTCCTTCTCTCTTGCTTTTTTTTTTCTCTTTTCCTATTTATAACACACCATTAAAGAAAGTCCTTATCTCAATTTTTCAGAGGGTGACAGTGATGCTACTGATGCCGCTTGAGGTGATATTGCGCTGTTCCACCAAAAAATTAATATTATTAACTTGAAATTAATAAAAAAAACATCATAAATTACTTAAAACTTGAAAAATGGGGGTTGTCGGTTGACCCAAGCCGGGTTTGATTCAAGGTGGACGACGGTAGTAGCAGACAGTGTGGGTTGTGGAAGGTGCGAGTGGTGATGACACTAATGGAAGAGAGTAAAAAATGAGCACAAAAAATAGTGTGAATCCCGTTTCATATATGATAATAGCTATTAATGACTATCCGGGTAGTGATTAATGACCCCTCGGGTAAACGATAATAACTTTTCGAGTGAACAATAATAACCCTTCCCATCCAGTCTCATATACGAAACGGGTTTAAACAAATTTTTCGTGAAAATGAACTGAACTCACCAAATAACACTCAATTGGTATATTAATGTCATTCGGGGACTCTTAACAAAAACAGTTGCTAAAAAACACTCAATAACAACATTTAAGAACCGAACCGAACCGAACTCATCAAACGACAAGTAATTAACTCAATTTCATCACAAAACCGATGACAAATTAATCCAATTACAGTAAAATCAACTAATCGCCACCTCCAAAACTTCATGATGGGTAGGGACTAGGGAGTGAACTGAATCTTGAAGCAGTAAAAAAAACAATGAATGAATCAATGAACACTAGAGATCACCAAAATCAGAACAAAAAAAAACATTCCCAATCCGAAAAAACACAAGCAAAATGTGACCAGCCCAACCCAAAACGAGAACGTTTCTATTGGGAGCTTAATCACAGAGCAGCAAAGTACTAGTAGTTCCTTTACCCTGCATTCTCATCTGCTGATAAAACTTCTCTATGAACTGCTCAGCCCTCTCATCAACCGATGTACACACATCTTCAGCACCACCTAGCTCGACCGTTTTCAATAACTCGGTTGTTTTCAACGGTAGCTCGTCTTCATTGCTTGTAATTGCTCCATTTTCAATGGCAGCACCCACAGCAGGCAGAGCTTCTACAGCATAGCAATAAACATCATCACTTCCTTGACGAGCAGCTCCGAATCCGCCACCGAAACACGATCTAATAACCGAAAACGAGCAGAAATGCCTGCCATTTCTCTTGTTTTTCGCTTCGAGTAGCCTACGGTCAAGGTGGAAAATGAGGGGAGTGTCGAATTGGTATTCTCGGATAAGGCCATACTTAGAGTGACCAAGAAGCTTGAATTTGTTGGTGTTTCTTGATGACTTTTTGAAGAATATGAGATTTAGTGTAATGGGTTTTTTCATTTTGGCTAATGAGATTGACACTTTGATAAAGCTTGAAACTTTCTCTAGGATAGGTGATGATGATGATGATCTTTTCTTAGGCATTTTTGAGAAGAAAAATATAATCTTTGGTGGGTCTTAGTTAGGGTCTAAGAAGTAGTAAGAAGATGTTATTCTTTCTTTGAAGGTATTTCTCGGGTTTGTAAATATTTATATGCATAAGATTAAGGTTCTGGCAGTGCAAAAAGCTGCTGAAGCTGCTAAGTTAAGAGGAAGGGAAAGAAAGATAAGTGGTGGGTTGATGTTGCTAAGCTGGAAAAGGATCTGATGGTCGGTTTGTAGTGGTTGGAATTACTTCTGGGGGTTGTGGAACTAGCCGTTATACAAACCAGATTGGCGCTCTGGCCCCCTTTTTGTGTTCTGAGCTTCACATTTTAAAACTGTACTGTAGGTCTTGGAAAGGTGCCATCGAGGAGAATCTTCTACTCTTCCATTTGGTTTTCTTTTCTCGTTTTTTCCTTGCTAATTTTTCCTTGCCCCTTGTTCTTATGAGTCTTGTGTTTTTTTTTTTCATGAAGGCATATTAAGGAGTCTTTTTCCACCAATGATTTAAAAAAAAAATGATTCTGACTTGACACTCACTTTCAAGCTATTTCTCAAACTAGCGTCTACATCAGCAAGTTAAATGGCCCCGTTGCAGAACCGCTAAGTCACCACCGACAATGGCGACTCTCCAAGAATAAAGTGGCGACTTTGCCTTTTTTTCTTACAATCATGATACAATCGACTTTGCCTCTTTTTTCTATTTTAATTTAAATACAAATAATTAAATATAACTAGAAAGTCGCATAAGTGATGACTTTTTTATGTAAAGTTCTCATTGCTAGTGGCATCCTATAAATTTCGTCACATGCCCGTTTCGTGTGTCGATGTGGACGGTAGTTTGAGAAATAAAATGAAAGTGGGTATTGATTCGAAATTAATTTTTTTAAGAACTGTTGGTTGGGAAAAGATCCATATTGTGTGCTCTAATTTTCTCAACTCATATTTCGATAAGATTTAAACTAGTTAATTTAAATAAGATAGATGAGAGCCTTACTCAATTAGTAGAGAGAATAATTTTGACCTATAAGGTTGGTGGCTTGATTTTCGTGGGTCTCAATCCCTCCATTTTAACCAAAAAAAAAAAGTGATAATATTAAGAAAATTTTGTTTCAACTATGTTATTTTTATAAGTTGGTCACGGCAT
This sequence comes from Pharnaceum exiguum, assembly GCA_900322385.1. NCBI lineage: Eukaryota > Viridiplantae > Streptophyta > Magnoliopsida > Caryophyllales > Molluginaceae > Pharnaceum > Pharnaceum exiguum. Next base: position 92,556 of record ONZK01002262.1, on the reverse strand, counting down.
TATACTTTAGGATCGTGTTCGTTTTGCATTTTATTGCCAACTTATATAATAATCTTAAGCTCAACTTATAGGATAAGCTTAACTTTTACAAACAAGATGTGTTCGTTTGTCAGCTTATGGAGAGAGATTGTCAAATAAGTTAGCTTATTTGGTAAGGTGTATGAGCATGCTCATCAAATGATCTCCTATCAATAAGCTTTATATTTTCCAATATTACCCCTACTGATAATATTACTTCTTATAGTTGACAATTACAATTGTCCTTTTATGTCATTTTATATTTATCGGCTTCAACTATTTCATTCGAACACCCTAATTAGATATTATTTATTAAACTTCAGCTTTAACTAACTAATCAGCTCCAGTTTCAGGTGCATCTAGATTTGCCAAACAGACCTGTGTACTTTTAAATTGAATCGGAGAACAAATTCTAGCAGTATCCTCTTAATTATACAGGCAATTGTTGGAACCATGTCCCCGTTGCACCAAAAAAAATTATAAATATATTATTATTTTGAACTCTTTATAGACAGTGACAATTTATTAAAAAAATACTATGAATTATGTATAAAATGGAAGGTGGTGACTGGTGAGGTAGTTGGTGCTAGTCGATATGGAAATGAACCGGACGAACTCCAAAGACTAGTACTTACTTGGTAGTCGATTTCTACCAAAGGACCTACTTCAAAAATAAACAAAAATTAGGTTATCAATGACGATTTACCAAACCCAACATTTGTTTTGGACTAATTTTTTTTCCAATTTGATCTCTTATTATTGGATCATTACAATCAGCTATTTCCAATTTAGTTTACTTGAGGCTAATTTTAAATCTACGTATTCCACTTAGGCTCTATTTTATTAAAAATGAATATTAGAAAAGAATTGAACTATACAGAAATGAAATGAAAAGAATAATGATTATTGGAGTTAAATTGATAATTATTATTATTTTTACATAGCTTAATCAGACTGAAATTAATAACTAAAGTGGACTCAAAATAACTAAAAATAAAATAATCAAAGTGTTAAATCTAAATTGGATATGCAATCGAGGCCATGCTATTTACCTCTTAGAGAGCAAATAGAAGTGAATTAATTTTTGTATAATCAATTGCTTATCAAAACTCATTCAAAGTTGGGCACTGATGAACTTGTTTACTATGCCTTTTAATGACATACAAAAAATGTCAAATTTACACAAATTGTAATAATCCAACTAAATTATATTTTCAAGAAACTACAATCAATATTTATAATGATACAAAATATTCAAATACGTTTTTTCAATCTTAGGTTGATCATCAATAAGGGGTTTCTCCTTTCGAGATATAATCCCGGCCCCTAACCTATCGGCCATAAAGACCGAAAAAACAATATAAAGTAGATATGAAGTTTGATGTGGGAGGTTTCCTGGATCCAGGTAGTGCATATTAACCCGAGTCAGATAGAGGATCCATTTAGTATGTAAACGTGCCAACTATATCGGGCACTTAATGTTTGTACGCTCTCGGTCTTTATCATTAGGCAAAGACCTCATATGCTTCTCATTCCACACCTTTATAGTGTGTTTAGGAATCAGTTGTTTTATAAGGAAAATTTGCTTACATTGATGAACTTGAGAATTCCCATATTTGTTATGTTTTGTTATTAAAAAAAGAGAGAGGTTAAAATGTATGTACGAGGACGAAAATGTTGTAGTTATATCTATTTGGGCCTTTTCTTAATCACACTTTTCCATATATTTTCCCTTACTTAAGGGTAGAAAAATTTGTATGAACCCGTTTTATATATAAGATTGGGATTAATGACATAAAAAGGTTGATTAATGACCCTCGAGTAGTCATTAACCCCGTATGGCCACTAATGATCCGTCTCATATATAAATCGAGTTCACAATTTTTTTTGTGATTTAAAAGTCCCACAAAGAAAGACTTGGAAAATTTTAAAGATTTTACATAATAATTTTCTGACAAATATACTAATTAACGGTCTTTCATCCTCTCTCCCCCATCATATAAAATAAAAATAAATTTACATATTAAAAAGATTTATTTTATTCTTATGAATGACAATATGAATCTAGTGCCAATGAAGTTGAAAGAATTATCTCCCTCTTTCAAGTTTAGGTGATTATGGACTAGTCGTGCCAAAGTACGGGATTATCATTAGTTTTATACGAAAGATTACCTTGATATGAAATAATTAGCAAGAATAAGTATTTGTAATATGAACAGTATAAAACAATTGTATATGTAATATGTGTGTTATGTACTTATATATGTGTATGCATTTTTTACCTTTTAAATATGTACGGAGTATCAAGTGCTTGTTTGCTAAATGAGGGCTATAAGTAACAGTATAGTGGCAAAGCAACATGAAAATTAATATAAGCTTGATAAAAACAAGAGTATGTAAAAAAGATTGTGCATGAAGATTGATATAAGCTTGATTAAACAAATATAATCAATTGAATTGACAATTTGACATACAAAACTTCATACAAAATGCAAACTAAGCTAAGCTGAAGCACCAATGACCCTAACCTCACAACGTCAACTGATTTACAAAGGAAACTCCTATCAATGTCATCATGCCACACAAAGGAAGATCATTCCCCTGCAATAATTGTACCAATTGTACCACTGAGATTTTTTCCATAGAGTGATCGTAGACCATAGTGGTCGTAGACCACAAAGGTCTCTTTTTGCGCACCCTTACATGCCCCCTTACATATCTGATGACCGCACACAAATTTGAATCAACTCCAAGTTTGACGGAAATATATCTGGCAGATTGTGCAAGGAGTTGACTCTTTCCCAATAGTAGACAATCATACACAACATTTGTAAATAGAAACACATAAACCAGCCAAATTTTGAACTCAGATCTTTCAACATGGTTTTGTAGAGATGTATTCTTCCAAGTTGTTCATGCAGATTCACATCGCTGAATGAGAGCTAATCGCAGCTCACTATTTCTGCCCAAGCTAGAAGGGATGGTGTGTAAAACGCATGAGATTGTGCAATCTCTATGCGCTCCCAGGGATCATGGATTGTCTCATCCCTCAATGCTTGAAGTATTGCCTAGCAATGAAGTCTCTGGAAGGAAGAAGGTACCTTTCTCCATCATTTTTATTTATTTTTATATGCTAATTAACGTCAAGATTAAAAAGATAAAACTAAATAAGATAACGGCTCACAAACGCAATAATCTAACCACTTAGATCGAGAAAGTTTTAAGAGAAAGTTATGAGGATGTTGTATAGTGTCTTCAATATGGGACAAAGCTACGCTAGTGCTATTCTTCAAGATGTAGTACACGGATGGAGGATTGACCGAGAAGCTCTAAATGCTACTCATCTAGGAGAGTCAAGTACTCAAGTCCCCAAAAAAGTGCAATCTAATTCCAAAGCATGCAAATTTTCACAAAAGCACTTCTTCTTTGGTAGAAAGAGCATCTAAAAAAAATAAACTCACAAAAACAGAAACTGAAAACTTGTGTTATTTATATACTCTCACAATACACTCATATACTAAATATTGAAGTGGAAGATTGAATAACTTGTAAAGAAGATAACTTGATTTATTTTACATTCATGAACACGATCATGACAGTGTGATTGCATAGGGATCAAGGTAAAGTCGTAGAAAGTTCTTCTATATATACAATGATACATAAAATAATGCGATGATTCATACCCTTGAACCAATGACTCTGCGTCTCTGCAAGTATCAACCATACTTGCCATGTAGTTGATCATATTTTGGACTGAAGCTATAACCAACTGCATAATGTGCGAAGGCCGGTCCATGACATTCTCACAGAGATTGCTAGCAAAGGAAAAGTACTATAAGGCCAGAGAGCCAAAAATGCGCAATTACAACCATGATAATAAGGATCATTGCAAGAGCAAGAGACAGACTTGACAGACTTTCTGCTCCCTTGCAATCTCACATGAAAGGGGTGGAGAGTTCTTTATTTCTCTCTCCACTTTGCTCTTTTATATGATAGTAAGATAGCAAAATGGGTAAGAAAACCTTTCAATACTTCTTATTTTTAGTGAAGTTGTGGAAAGTCAATATTTCAATACAACAATGCATTTAGTGTAAATATAAGAAACAATCTCTGTCTTTTAATTTTTCTTAAACACTGATAATGTTGCGTACATCCCAACCCCGAGCACCTCATTAAAGGAGGATTTACCCTCTATAGTTGTTGTTTATGAATGTCAATATGTGATGGACCTTGGCCATGTTTGGGTAGCAATTTGTTATCTGCTATTTTAGCATATTTTGTCTTTTCTCTCTCATATCAATTTGCGATTGAATATCCTATTAACTAATTTTTGTCATTTTCTCTCTCACATTAATCTGCTAATTGTTATCTACTTTTGCTACATGCTAATCATTAAAACTGGCCCTTATAAATTGCCATCAACTTTAAAAAGAAGTGTACAATAGCCGATGTCCAGGTCCACGTGTAAGTTGTAACGAAGCGGTGCTGAAGAGGTTGTACTGTACTCAACACTCAACAGTAGTATATGACATTTTAACAGGAAAGTTGGCAAATCAAAATGTTTGATTAAGATAGACTTGAGGAAAGCATATGACTCAGTTGACTGGAGTTTCTTGAGGAATGTTATGACTGCTATGAAATTCCCTTCAAAGTTTGTTGAATGGGTAATGGACTGTGTTTCATCTCCTTCTTTTACTCTTATGATTAATGGATCAGCTCATGGTTATTTTAAAGGGGAACAAGGACTCAGGCAAGGTGATCCCTTGTCACCTTTACTCTTTGTTCTATGCATGGACTACCTGAGTAGAATTATGAGAGTAGTAGCTAATAAAGCAGATTTTGAGTTCTTTCCTAAGTGCAAAGACCTAAAATTAAATCATCTTATGTTTGCTGATGATTTAATTCTTTTAAGCAAGGGAAATTATAAATCTATTATGTTGCTACTTAGTGGAATGAAACATCTGGTCTTGAAGTGAATTATCAGAAGTCTGTAATATATAGTCATTGTATGAATAGAGAAATGCTGGAGAACATCACTGAAGCTTCTGGCATGCAAACTGATCAGCTTCCTTTCAAGTACCTTTGGGGTACCAGTAAAGGGAACAAGATTGAATGTGAATGATGCAAAAATTCTGATTGAAAGAATGATAATAAAAATCAGAGTGTGGAGGTCGAGGAACCTTTCTTATGCTGCTAGAGTAACCCTGATCAATGTTGTCTTGATGCATATCCATAGGTACTGGGCTAGAGTGTTCATCTTGCCTAAAGGAGTGCTGAAAGAAATTATACAAGTATGCAGAAATTTCTTGTGGTCAGGTGAATCAAGCTATAATAGAACTCCTTTGGTTGCCTGGGATTTGGTATGTAAGAAGAAGAAACATGGTGGACTGAATATCATAGACTGTATCAATGCTAATACAACAACAATTGCTAAATTACTATGGGATATAACCTCAAAAGCTTATTTGCTATGGGTCAAGTGGGTAAATCATGTCTACATTGATAGGCAAGATTGGAATATGTATCAACCAAAGGGGGATATTGGATGGCATTGCATGTCAAGTTAGAGATAAAATGCTGTGTAATTTTGATTCCCAAAATGAGTGGAAACTGACAAGTACCAAGAAGTTACTACAAACTCTGCTTATCAATGGCTGATTGGGAATGCAGAGAAAGTAGGATGGTTTCAGTGGGTATGGAATGGTCTTAATGTTCCAAAACACTCATTTATTTGCTAGATAGTTGCTCTAGATAAATTGCAGACCAGAAGTAAGCTATTCAGAATTAAAGTAATTTATTCTGAGAGATGTCCTTTGTGTGAGGAGAAAACTGAAACCAGAGATCATCTTTTCTTTGACTGCTCTTTCACAAAAATATGCTTGACAGAATGGAGACAGAAAGCAGGAATCAACTCATCAAGAAATAATGAAGTGCTGAGCATTGAAAAGTGTGTGCAGAAACGAGTTACATGAAAATTACGAAGAAAAGTGATCTTTTCTACAATTGCAGCACTAGTGTATCACATTTGGAGAGTTAGAAACATGGCAGTATGGGAAAAGAAAGTGATTGCACCTTCTCGAGTTTTGCAGTTGAGCTTGACTGAAGCAGGAATGATAATTCAGCATAGAGTAAGGAAATGGAAAAAACGATGATTTAGTTTGGTTTAGAAATCTTTGTAATCAAAATGTATAGTTTTTGAGTTACTTACCATATAGGCTTGATTAGTGCCCTTCATAGAAGGTAGCTAATCTCCCTATATAGGTCTTGTAAATAACATTTTTGTTTGATTTTAATGAAATTTCTGATTTACCGATCAAAAAAAAAATATTTTTTTAAAAAACGTTGAAAAAATATTTAAATATCAATAAAATATTGATGAAATAATATTTTAATCGAACAAAACAAAATGTGCAAACCTATTAGGTTAAATACGATTCGACCGTAACTCGACCCAAAAATTGCAAACCCGAAATAAGCGAACCCGAAAAAAACCGAACCCAAAATCCGGCCAACCAACCCGATTGCCTTGTCTAGCTATTGTCTAGTATATTTTTCAGTTTGACACATTTTCTTTTGACGATTCTTTGAACTTCAGGTCCAAAAAGAATAAATTGAGCAGTACCGGTACTGGTACCATCTGCCACTGTAACCATAACTTTGTACCTACTACTTGAAATATTTTAATTTATTTCATAATATGATAAGGTAGTGAATGGCTCAAATCCGTTAGTTTTTTTGTGTCCCATGATAAAGAAAAGTATTTGGCACTCTCCTCTCGAAATGAATCCCGAACCTATCAGCCCTTAAAGGGTTGAGAAAGCAGAATTACTATTATTAGAAAAAGGGTAGTAGAACATAAATGTCCTTGTTTAGAAAGCCAGTCTGCGGCTTCATTAATTTCTCGATAAATATGATTGATCCGATAAATACGAGAAAATGACGAAATAGAATAAAACAATAGTTAAGGTACTTTAAAACGTTTTTGTAAGGCACGAATAACAATGAGGTTATCTCCTTCTACTTCTATTTTTCGAATGTTAAGATTTAAAGCAACTAACAATCCATTTTGTAGAGCCGTAGCATCAGCTATCAAAATACTTGGAAGTACCAAGATAATCACAACATGCTGTAAGAAGATTGCAGTTGTCATCTCTCAAAATGAAACCAAAAGCAGCACTTTTTCTGAGCCATCAAAATTTAATTTGACAAAACCTGAGGATGTAGCTCAAATCCGTTAGTGCAATGCTTTTAAAGAAAACCCTTAACAATTCTAAGTTATTATATTTATGTCCTTCAACGTATGTACTTATCATTAAGGCCCTGTTCGGGATCATTGTGAGTTTTCTGTTTTTGGTTTTCAAATATTTTCAACTTGGTGATAATAAGGTTATTTTTAAAAGTAAAATATTAGACCTGATACATCTACTTATAATTTTCAAAACTGACAACACAAATTTGGAAACCACTTTTTTTGGTTTCCAAAAACTGGTTTTTAATTTCGAAAAAAACTGAAAACTGACAACTCGCAACGATCCCAAACAGCACCTAAGTTACCTGTTCTAAAAAAAAAAGTATTAAGTTACCATGCTTCAATCATCAAGCCAATAAAAAAAATAGGAAACAAATAAATGTAGAATTAGTACATTTAAAGATTCTTTTTTTTTTGTGTATCAATTAATGTTTCAATTCATGCGTTATTTTGCCTTAGTCGTTCTTTGTTTTGCTGTATTTCTCATTGAAAAAAAGATAAAATGATTAATACATCATTGTTATTATTTTACACATAAGGAAAGACAACCAATCAATAAAAATTAAGACACATAATATTATTCTCATATTAAAGGGGAAGAACTCTAATATTTTCTCTCCCGCATCTTCTCCTTTATATAATAGTAAGAAAAGATGAGAAGTGATAAATATTAGTGGGTATGAATGTATGATACATTGTTAGGCAAGTTATCGTTGTTAGATACAGCTGGAGCTGGGGCTAGAGTTAGAGTTGTGTTGTGAGGTTCGATTTGGGACTTGGGAACGTGAGCAGCACGTGACCATTAATTAAATGAACTCAGGTAAGAGAAGTGGAACGGATGAATAATAAATGATGATGGATAATAAATGTTGTTCGAATTTCACGATCGTCCTGCAAAATAAAGAAGTGAAACTAGCCCCGGGGCTTGCCGGGGAGAGCCCCTCCGATGTTTAAGTCAGACAAGTGACAAGAAATCGTAAGTAAAAGTGTAGTTTTTGAGAGTATGCCAGCGTACCTTTTTACTGATAGGCTAAACGATATATAGGAGAAATGTTCATGCCACTTTTGTTATGAGCGATATGAGACAAACTTTCCACTTTTTTTATACAGCTAGCTATATGTCAACAAGTTGAAAATGTTCGAATAAGAGCTTATTTTATGGAAGGCTAAGGTTATGGTCAACTGCGTTTGAAATAAGAGTTTGATTAAAGTTGTTATCAAACAAAGACAATCATTAAATTAAGAAATTAAGAATGTTGTTTTCGTGTGTGTCTTACCTTATGGTGCTTTCGTACGAGAGTTGTATGTCTCGTCATATACGCGCTTTTAGTTAGTAATCAAAATTATTTACATGACGAGTCACGAGTACCTTGCAAGTTTACAAGAATTTCAGAATCACTAACCCTTGGAAATAAACAAATTGATCATAGATTAATCAATTCTTCATGCATTGCTTTCGACAGGAGAGTGCTAGAGTGATCCAACGGGTTAGAAACCCGGTAGTAGCACTCTCCCCTATCTCTCTAAAACTAACAAAGAGATTATAGTAATTTTAGAGAGATGTAGGCACATAAATTTAGTGGGTCGTTGACCCGTAGAGTCACCCAATCTTTTTCGCTTTCGACATATCGTGCCGACAATAAGTCATATCCACTTATCATTGATTGGTGGGAGTTGGGTGTACTTTTTAAAATTGAGTAATAATATAGTTTAGTGAAATATGTTAGAGGGGAATATAGTCTATAAGATTTAAGTGATTATGCATTATAGGCTTATTAGTGAAGCTGTTGAAAGTTAATACATCATTGCAGCAATGCAGTTAGTGTCAATCAGAAAAATAACCTCCTTGTTTTCTTCAACATGGGTAAGGTTGCGCGCGTATATCCTAACCCCCAAGCACCCTCATTAAATGGGGATTACACTCGGTTGTTGTTGTTATCCAACAGTCCAACAAACGGTGTACTTAATAATTTGCAAAAAGTAAGGTTGCTTTTTTTTTTGTATTTTATACACCATAGGTGTACAATATTTGGTACACCACACTCACAAATTAAACACATACAGTATTTCTCCAACAATATATTAACTAATCCATCTCAATCATCACTAATCCGATAATAATAAACATGCAATTAGCGACCCTTTCAAATTCATTTGATGGAGGCTCAGTGAAATTTTACACTTGAGGTGTACGATGGAGTGGTGTACGGTATAATATATTTTTTTTCACCAAAAAGAGATATTTTCATGCTAAAAATTACCAAATATGGTAGCTATCTTAAAGGTACATAGTTCATGGTTTGTGCAATTTTATAAATAAGAAGAAGACCGAGCACACAATATTACCATCATGTTTTTGGTGCAGCCAGTGTAACATTACACTAGTTATAAAATTATGAATAAGAAGATATGATATTGACTAATTGTATTTGTAGAGTGACTAATTAATATTTGATAACTAACATTAATAAAAATATGAATAGTAATATTTTAAAGATGACCAATAAGTACTATAAATATGTTGTAATACCTTGATAAAAAAAGACACGGTGTAAGTTACACCGAGTGTGCAGAAGACCTAGAGCAACGTCTTATTGAACAAGCACATAACTTTGATAATTTTAAACTTTGTATTAAAGTAAATGAATAATTATGTACATCGCACACGGTTTGAATTAGTTGGAATATAAAAATAGGACACCTAGAAAAAGTTAGAAGATAAAAATAGAACGAAGTGAGTATTAGTTAGTCATTTTTTTGCTTCCTTCTTTATGTATTATTGTTGCATTATTGCAACTAATGAGTCTGGATCCTCTCCATTTACCTTCCATTTGTCATCTTACGGTTGAGATTATGTGGAAAAAATAGGTTTTGGGTTTTAATTATTAAAAAAAAGAACATTTTATTTTCTCCTATATATCAAAGAGCAAATGGAAGGCTAATGGAGAAAACACAAATGGAGAGGATCCAAATTCATATAATATGTTATAGAAAAAATTTGTGTGAACCTATTCATACTATATAAGATGGACTGATGGAGTCATTAATTAAGGGTTTATTAATGATTATTGCATGGTCATTAATGAACCTTTTCTCTTTTTGGTGACCCCTCCCGTATGTGAATCGAGTTCACAAGTTTTTGTGTATATGTTGCGTTACAACTAATTCCTAAATAAAGAATAGACTGCAGGACTTTTTCTTCGCAAAGTCACCGACTGTGTCTATATACGTGAGAACTTTCATAATGAGCTGAATATTTTAATTTCCAAACAAAATTTCTCCATGGATTCAAAGAAACTGCAGTTAATTCTTAATGCTCCTGGCATTGAAGGAAAGACTGTCAAACCACTATGTGGCCAAACAATTATTGACTATATTAGGTTTCACATCCTTAACTCACAATTAAACAAAGATCTTTTTTATGTATTAGACTTGGGAATTGTTGCTTCCCGCATGGAAGATTGGTCTCGCCAACTTCCTACGATTAAGCCTTTCTATGCTGTCAAGTGCAATTCAGAGCCTTCACTTCTGGCAGCATTGGCTGCACTTGGCTGCAACTTTGATTGCGCAAGTAAGGCTGAGATTCAATCGGTTTTGTCACTTGGAGTTTCTCCTAATCGTATCATCTACGCGAATCCATGTAAAGCCGAGAATCATCTCAAGTTTGCTGCGAGTGTTGGTGTCAATTTGACCACAGTCGATTCGGTATATGAAATAAGTAAGATCACCAAAGCCCATCCAAAATGTGCTTTGTTGTTGCGTGTTAAAGTCCCAGAAGACACTGCGCCAAAGTGGTCACCATTAGGCTCAAAGTTTGGGGCACTTCCTGAAGAAGTAGAGCCTCTGTTGAAAGCTGCCAGAAATGCAGGGCTAACTGTATTAGGTGTATCTTTTCATATAGGAACTGGAGCCACAAATCCAGATACGCATCGCATAGCTCTTGCTGCGTCTAAGAAAACGTTTGATGTTGCAGCTAAACTAGGTATGCCGCCATTCACTATTCTTAATATTGGTGGTGGCTTCACTGCTGGTGCAATTTTTGATAAATCAACCACAATAATCAAAGCTGCTCTACAAGAATACTTTTTCGCTTATAATCCACAATTAACTGTAATTGCTGAACCGGGCACTTACTTTGCGGAAACACCTTTTACATTGGCAACAAATATAATTGGAAAGCGTGTTCGCGGTGATACAAGAGAGTATTGGTTGGATGACGGTGTTTATGGTTCATTCCTTTGTGTTGCATTTGGTATCAAACCTCCACCATGCGTACCTCTTGCAGTCTCATCATCTCTAAATTCGGCCAGTTCGCCCTTGCCCATGTACAAGTCAACCTTGTTCGGGCCCACTTGTGATTCTCTTGATAAAATTACGGACAACATTCAATTGCCTGAGTTGGAGATAGATGATTGGCTTGTGTTCCCCAACATGGGTGCTTATGCAAGTGCCACTTCTACCGGTTTCAATGGGCTTACTCCAGATGTTATTAGTTATCTTGTCATATGATCACTTGGTCCTGTTCCCTGCCTTTTAAAAACTTCAGTTCAGTTTAGTTACTTTCAGTTCAGTTCAGTTCAGTTTTTCGCATTTCATCTCGTAACTAATGAATATAATAAGTTTTGATCTCGATATTTATTGTTAGTTATTAATATATAATTGGAAATGTCTCAATATCTAGTTTCATAATCGTACAATATTGATTGGGTTTTGATAAGTGTTTGAGTGTCAAAACAATTAAACAAAAAGTTCAGTTTTCTTTCAGTTCACTTCAGTTACTTTCAGTTCAGTTCAGTCAAAATAAGTTGAGGAGAACAGGGCCTTATACAAAAAAAAAAATAGTGCGTGATCTAACTTATGTAATATTGTAAGCAGTTGAAAAAACTTTGTTTGGCAAAGTTAAAATTATGGTAAAAAATTATGTGAACCTGTTTCATATACGAAACCGAGTATTAGTGACTCCTCGTATAGTAATTAATAATCCCTCTAACCCCGTCTCATATATAAATGGGTTAACACAAATTTTTCTCTAAAACTATATTTCCTGATTTTTTAATAGTTTGGCAAGGTCAAATTATACTTCCTCGAAATATATTATGTTTTCAACCTCATAAAACCAATACCCTAATATCCCTCATATCCCCATCGTAGGATTGTATAATTGGACATTTCCAATTGTCACTGCAACTAGAGAGATTCACACAGGATTCACACACCCATACCTGAAACTCCTCCCCCATTTACAAATCCTTTCTTCTCTGTTCGCATTTCTCTTTCTTCTCTGCCTCATCCTCTTTTCTAATGACCTCATCATTGTCATCAATTCATCATCGTTGTCGTGATCATCAGACCCCCTCTGCTCTCATTTCCCTCTCTTTTATATGCCTAATCAAACCACAACTAGTGCTAATCTACGTTACTGGTGAATTTCTCCATATACCATATCCCTTGAATTAGGCTCTCCTTCTAAGAACTAAATAGAATGTAATCAATTTTATTCTCATTCACTTTAGGCCATTCATTATTTATTAAAGTCCTTCTTACAATGTAGCCATATAAAAATGCTCCTTGAACAATTATAGTATAATTAACATTGTTAAATGATTTATTTATTTTTTTGCCAAAATTACCCAAAATAATGCTCGATTAGACTAAAATAATTCTTGCTTGAGAAATAGCCAGGCATTATCCCTACTTGGGTGTTAACATCCATGAGCCCATGAATACTCCCTGCTTGAGAAATAAACGAAAATATAACAACAGTTAACTATTCCGTTAAATGTTTATATTTTTTGATATTATTCTTTATATCCATAAAAAAACCTACAAAATCTTTTTAAAAAATACTCCACTCTCCCTCATTGCTGCCTAATCTCCCTCACTCTCCCGACTCCCATAGCTTGACTCCACTCTCCCTCATATCTCTCATTTTCAGTTTTTCTTTTTAATTTTTATGGGCTAATTTTAAGATATTGATAACTCGTTTCACTTGTTCAATCTTACTTCTTTTAGTTCATGATTCATTTCTTTTGGTTCATTAGTTAGTAGGAATATATTTTTAATTTTATGGGTGATTTTGTTGTTTAATTTAACATTTAATGGGTAATTTGTATTATGTGAATTTTTTAAAAAAGAAAAAGAAAAAAAATTGGGTAATATGCTACTGTCTGTGGGGCCTATGGCTTTACAATCAAAACCCGGATTGGGAAACCAGACCTAACTGGACCGGTCAATGTAGAACCAGTCAATGAAAAATCCGGGTCCAGTCCAGTCTTCGGTCCACACATTGAAAATTTCCGTTCCATAATTCGTTTCGGGCCTATTAGGTTCGGTCCGCTCTGATTTCCAGGTGTTGACTGTACTTTTTATTTTTCATGTTGCAATATTATTAAAATTTGAAGAAAACTAATAATTTACAATTTATAGGTCTGATTCGGAACCGGGTTTTTCCGGTCCGGTCTCCGGTGTTAGATTTCAAAATATTCGGTCTAATTACCAGTTTGGTCCAAAATCGGTTGGGACCGGACCGGATGGTTTTGGACCGTTGCACAGCCCTAAACAATCTACAAACACTACAATGTGCCGATGTGCATGACTTCAATCACTGAATTAAAAATAAAAAAATTAAGGAGGTATTAAGCCCGGCTAAGGAGGGAGAGACTGGAGGATTGTGGTTGTAAAATATAAAAAGAATTTTGTGGGGGTTTTTTTAGTCGAATATAAAAAATAGGAAAAATTACTTTTTGGGTACCCGACCTATGGCATAATCCCAAAGTGGGCACCCGCAGTTTGGGTGTTTACTTTTTGGGTACCTGTACTTTGGAACATGTACCATAATGCGTACCACATGGAATATCTGAAATAGATATTGTCTAAATGAGACATATATATTAGTAATTTTAACACACGTGGGTCATTTTTATGTTAATTTACTTAGTTTTGGGGGCAAACAGAATGAAATTGGGTTAAATTTCTTAATAATAGGAATGATTACAGAGGAAAAATTTTAATTTTCCTTCTATTTTAATCACTTCTAAGACGGTGGAAACAACATTGACAATAATATGAGGTAAAATTGCTAATATAATCTTATTTAAACCAATTTCTGTTACAAAAATCTCATGTGGGAACCCATTATGGTGCATGTTCTAAAGTATAGGCACCCAAAAAGTAAAGACCCAAACTGCAGGTGCCCACTTTGAGATTATGACATAGGTCGGGTACCCAAAAAGTAATTTTTCCTAAAAAATAATATCAAAAAACTTAAATATTTAACAGAATAATTAACTGTCGTTACCTGTCCGGCTATTTCTCAAGTAGGGATTATCATGAGTAAATCGCACTAAGTAGGGAATTATTATAGGCAATTTTACCTATTTTTTTAATTAAAAGCTAACATAATATTGTTACTACAGTGCAATTGTTCAAAGATTGACGACTATGAAGCTTCCACTAAAAATAACAAAGCACTTCTATGATACATCAAGTGGCACGTGCTGACTAGTGAGCATTATTATTCTATGACTATAAATATTTATAGACTAATCAATTTCGATATGACTAACAGTTTTTATATAGGTAATAACTTGCACTATACGTGTGACCCTTCTTTTCCTTTCAATTTACAATTTCACACCAAATGTGAAATAGACTCACAAATGTCATACGGAGTATCACGGAATGCAGCAAAATTAACTTTCCCGGGTTATAAATGATCAGCGTCATGCAAGAAACTCGCACCACAGTCACGTGTGTAACAAACGAACAATGTACTCGACTACAGACTACTCGTATGTGTCTTTGTTTTGCACTTCTTAAAGCTTGCCTTTTTTCATTCTCTCGTTTCGGGTCATCCTTCTGTAGTTCTGTAGTTCTGTAGTTTTGTTCACTATCACGCTGTTCTGTGAAACAGTACAAGTTAATTACATCAGAACAGCCAAAGGCATTACCGCATAAGGTATAACTAGTGCTGGTGACGGCCTACTTGAGTCGTCTTATGACTCAGATCAAACGACTTGACTCACCTAGACCCTCAGAGCCGACTTGAGCCGACCAGGAAAACCTTGGATCGAGGTTAAGTCAACTCAATTCGGTAGCTCGAAAAATCGTAAAGTCAAGTCGGCTCAATTCAATCATTTTGAAGGGTAAAAGCTAATTTGCACCGTTCGCTTAGTCGGCAAAAGCTAAAGTTTTTCTTCTTCTAATTGACCAAATTTAACCAACTTACGACTTGGCCCTTATCGAGCTGAGTCAGCTCGTAAGTCATAGAATTGCGATTGAGCTTAGCTAGCTCGCCAAATCATCGGTTTTGAATTGACTTGATTGATGTTAAAATGCCAGCTCAAAGTCAAGTCGCTAGAAATGAGTTGACTTTGACCGAGATGAGCTGACTTCTAGATATAACTTCAAGTTACAGAAATTAACCTAAAGGACGTAGCTGTGATTTGTGAGTAGTGAATTGAAAAGGTATGAGAAAGTTCTCAGCCTCCACTTTAACTTTGAACTCTTATATGCTTCGGACAAGTTGCAGTATGTAACAGTTGTTATAATTACAGGCTAGGTGTGTGTTTGTCAACAGGTAAGTGGCAACAAAAAGAGTTCAAAGAACACAAGTACACATATCACGCTTTTGAATTCGACATCCGCATGTAACATAAGCACCCAAAGCGCACTTCCATGATTTGCTGAAATCCAAACATCACTTGGGATCTCATGTCTGGTGCTCCACCATAAAAGTTGGTCATGGGCCCAAAAGACTGTTCATAGTAACGAGTCTCTCTGCACAAGGCTGGAACCACAGCCCACAATCGAGATCAAATGCTGCACAGCCTTGACATCTTAAGTTTTGATACACGCATCTGATCCCAAGAGAGCACTTTGATATAAGAGACACACGGAAATGAGTTTCCACTCAAACCGACGTAAAGGCATAGAACAAAGATCAACTCTTCACGGAACAGACGTTGTTCTTCCTCATCAGCCCTATGCTTTCTGCAATGGTTGATCCAGCTGTGCCAACAAACCCCAGAGAAGCACAGCTGCAAACGGTTTCCTCGACATAAAGACGCACATCAGGCACATGATGAGGACAAGGTTCTTTTAGTTTACTATCACGACGGGAGACATCCAGGGCCCTTGGCCACTGGCCATTATCAGCAGCAGCAGTTTTTTTAGCAGTTTTCCTCACAACTTCATCTTCGTCACTCAAGAAATGAAGATTGAATGAGCTTGGATCACTCTCCAACTCTCCTAAATAACTAGAGCTCCAGTTGCTTCTTGGAAGATCAGTCATCACAAAGATATGCACAGGGAGGGGACCTTTTTCTTTAAGAGCCTCCACCTTCTGCTTGAGTCCAGAAAAAGTGGTCTTCCAGTGGTTCTTAAACTGGCCATCTAACAGCCTAAGCTGTGCGCATAGAAATGGCGCTGTTATCTTATTTCGGACAAACTCCTGTCCTGCCTTTGTAATGTCCGAAACAAATGGCATAAATTCAATTTTTGTAAACACAGATTGAATTCGGTTATCTCCAGGAGCTCCATGGATGTCAATGTGAAGCTGTGAACCTTTGTAGGGAGCTGTAAACAAGCTACCAAATGATAACACTGAGGAGAAATGAGCTTCCGATCCAGGCCCAAGAGTTTTAAAAATATCTCGGCGGTGTCTAACATACGAAATCTTCTTTTTTGATCGAAGTTGTTCATCAGCCTGAAAGGAGTCCTCAGCACCATCCAAATCACTCTGGCGATAAGTCCAGACTGTCGTTCTGCAATCTGCATCCACGGCATACACACACTTGTCCACATCACTGCTGAGTCCAGCAAGCACAGACCCGCACTTTGCGAGCTTGTCCGAGATGGACGACTGAACTTTTGAGTTGTCTAAGCAAACAGAATCCATTTCCACACCACACCACAGTGACACGAAGTATCGCAAATCTATGGTACGAACCTCTTTGGAAACCGGAGAAAGATCAATGATGTCAGCCATGGAGACATACCTGCAAGTGCAATTATGGCCCAAATGTCAGGTAAGACCGTAAGAACAAACCAGATCTAGGCAAGTAACAAAGACCGTTATGATCAAACACAAAGCAAAGAATAAGATTTGACTCATTTCCTTTTATGTACCGTAGATAACAGCAATTCTACTTCTATGAATGAAATA
Organism: Pharnaceum exiguum; assembly: GCA_900322385.1. Taxonomy (NCBI): domain Eukaryota; kingdom Viridiplantae; phylum Streptophyta; class Magnoliopsida; order Caryophyllales; family Molluginaceae; genus Pharnaceum; species Pharnaceum exiguum. The sequence goes on along the minus strand of ONZK01002262.1, from coordinate 75,124 downwards.
AAATGAATATAATGCAACCCTGCAAACAGAATCTAACATCAAGAACTCTGAACAACAACAGGAAAAGAAAAAGAAAAAGGAACAAAGCCTCAATAGACAGAAATCACTTCTTCCAAAACAAAGACAAATGAAGTAACTGTCTTATCATATAAACAACTTTAAACCCTCAATGACACTGAAAATCAACAGCACACAGCATTTGTACTCTTTTATGTTTTTTGTCCCGAGGTCCAGGCAACGAGTGTACAATGGCTCCTTGACTATGTTAATAATGGAAGATAGGAATCAGCTCAAATAATATGAGTATTTGCTTCATTGTCTCAAAGATACAGACTCAATTTCTGAAAAGACGGGTTCTTTCCAATGTTTAAAATGTGGCCATGGTCGCGAATTCGGAAACGGTCGCGGTGTAACGGAATCGGGATGTTGCAGGTCTCACGTAACGGATAAAGGGTGTCGTGGAGTGAATTTGAAAGGGGGTTTTCTAAGTATATATACTTATAAAACAATTTTTTTCACACAATACCTATATTTAAAAAACTTGTACCAATCATGTATAGCAAATATTAGTCCTAAAGGGGTAAGATATTATGACAATATCTAATTAATATGCAAAATAAATGAATTAAGGTGGAAAATCAAAAAAAATGAGTGTAGGGTACTTTATACAGGGGTAACGGGCCGTCGCGTCGCGGCAACTTCAAAACAGGTTACAAAGCAGCATCATGTCTAGGTACAACAACAACAGAGTAAATCCCCATTCAATGGGGGTGCTCAGGCCAGGATGTACACAAACCTTACCAATGTTTAAGAAAATCAGAGAGGTTGTTTCCGAGATTGACCTTAACTGCATTGATGCATTGAAGTATTATAAAACCATGGTTCTTTCTTCAAAATGTGATCACCAAGTACTATACTACTATAAACCACTCCAAACAGATGTAGCATTTAGTTGGAATAATCAAACTATAAATTAGTAGGTTGAGGAACACAAGGAAGAGGAGAGAGCGAAAAGTTCAATAACCACAACAAGAGGGATAGGATAATCACAATCACAATTACATGAGCTTTGTTGAGGAATTGTGACTACAAACTCTCTCTTTACGAACCTCACTCCATCATCCTCTTTGTTAGTTCGATGTACTCGTCTATTTCCAGTTGCAATCTAATCTATCACATTACAACTCATTTCCATTGCATCCAACAAAACGAGCCCAAATTCCAATCAGGTTCTCAAATCTTTAACACAAATTCAATGAGATAATCAAGAAATGTACTATCTATTATACAGTTTGCCTCGAGTCGAAAAATTCCAATTAGCAACCACGCACACAACCATCACATTCTACATTGTTGCATCTTGTGGCCTAAGCAAACACACACAAACCGTAAAAGAAACAACAACAACAACAACAAAACATGCCACATTACGCGAACACAAAAGAGTACATTAGCCCAACACATTACGCAAAACAAACGGAATGCCGTGTCATTATTGTACTGACCTTCCTTCCCTAACAAGCTGAACAGCGTGGTCCCAAACTTGTACCCTCATGGCCCTCGGTTCCGTGACACGAAACTTAGGACAGCTCCCAAGAGCAACAGCATGGTGATCAAGAACAGGAGGAACAATCAAAGTGCGGTTCAATATGGCCGAAATGAGAAGGGCGTTTTTGAATTCGGAAAGCTGGTTGCTGAACCCGCTGTGTGGGGTGTAAAACAGGAATTTCTCACTCAGGTTTTTGCATTGAGGTAGAGAGGGAGAAGGAAGGGTGGTGAAAAGGGGCAGGGAGAGAGTGTGTGGGGAGGTGAAGAAGAAGAGGAGGAGGATGAGAGTGAGTGGGATTGTTGTTATTAGGGAGAGTGAGAGGAGTTTTGATTGGGGTTTTTTCGGTTTCCATTTTGATCGTGATGTGGTGGTTGTGGTTGTGGTGTTCATGGTTTGGTTGTTGATTTTTGGGTTGGGAATTTGGATGGAGGACTAGATCGGAGAGACTACTGTTGAGTACAGTACCGGCCTCTTCAGCACCGCTTCGTTACAACTTACACGTGGACCGGGACACCGGCTACTGCTGATTGAACAATTCTTTCTGTTATTTTCCTTTACAAAAACGACATCATGGCATAGAAAGGACTCAACGTTTGCCTTATACTTTCATCAAGGACTATATGTTTTAAAAGTGTCCATTAAGGACCTATTAGAAATTCATGGGTTAAAAAGGACACAACGTGTGCATTGTATTTCCATTAAGGACTTACTAGTAACGGAATACACCGTTAACACATACGAGTATTATACATACTTTTTTTAAAAGAATTTAATAACAAGTACTGTTTATCAATACGCTTACCCGTAATGCGCCATTCACTTGACTAGTCAAAACTTGACCCGGCCCGAGCCTGATCCATTTTTCTGGGTCATGGTCATAATTTTTAACCCGAAACCCAATTTGATGGAGAGGTAGGATCGGGTGAAAGACAGGTGTACAAGACTTAATCAGTATACACACTATAGACTACCAAATACGGTGTATATAAGAGTTGAAAATTCATAGTGAAGTTTTTATCCTTTGTCACTTCTCATGTAAAATTGTAAAGTTAAAACATGTAAAAGTTGAAATTCTACATTTTTTTCTTCAGTAAATAAAATTGTATAAGTTACAAAATCTATTGAATCTTCCAAAGTCTTTAATGTTTGGACTCTGAAATAGCGGTAAATACATGGAAAAGTGTAATTATAGTTAGCTTTATGATTAGTTTCATACGAGTATCATTTTTCTTATTGACAGGAAATTTAGAAAAGGTCCAACTATTACTACAACATTTCCACCCTCTTACATACATTTCAATTTCCACTCTTTTGCTTAAAACAAAACATAACAAATATGAGATTTTCCCAACTTTAATTCATCAATGTAAGCAAATTTTTCGTATAAAACTATTGATTCCTAAACAAAATATAAAGGTGTACTGGAATATGAAGCTTATGAGGTCTTTGTCTAATGATAAAGACTGAGACTATAAACACATCAAATGTCCAATATATTTGATGATCATCCTATGATTTAAAAAAATATTTGAATATTTTGTACCATTAAATGGGGATTTACCCTTGATTGTTGTTGTTGGTAGTGTTGTTTTATATATATCGAATGTAGTTTGTTGAAAAATATAGTTTGTTGGATTATTACTATTTGAGTAAATTTGACATTTTTTGTATGTCATTTAAAAGACATAGTATATAATTTCATCAGTGCCAATGTTGAATGAGTTTTGATAAGCATCTTGAATGAGAAAAACAATTACACAAAATTTGAGTTAACTTCTAGTTGTTCTCTAAGTGGTCAAAGATAACATGACCCTAAAACGACCCGAACCAAAATGAATCTGACCCGAATTGCAACTCGACCCAAAAATTCAAAGATCTAGATTGGCCCAAACCGAACCAACCTGAACCAAATCAAATCGAACTGTTTGACTCGTTTGCCAGCTCAATTCATCTTAATTTGTTTAAATCTTATCGAAAGATGAGTTGAGAAACTAGAGACACCCTTAACATGCATGCCTTGTCAAAAATAAAAAAATAACATCATCTATAATACTTTTAAGAATAAGATTCTGCCAATTAAAACAAGCCTTTAAAAAAAATTACCCTTGATTTTTTTTAATTAATTAGCAACACTTTTAATATTATATTAAATGTATACTAATTATTAAATGAAATCCATAATGATATTGATAAATTTACTTTGAACACAATAATAATTAGCTAAATAACTATTCATCCAAAAATTTATAGTTGTTTAAATGTCAAAAGGTATAACAATTTATACTAATTTTCCATCACAAGGCATTACCATTCAAACAGAATACAACGCAACTCATTAATAGTGCAAGTCTGCAATGTTACTCGCGTGTTTTTTATTTTTTATGTCTAGGTCTTAATTTTTTACCAATTGAAAATCTAAACTGAGTTGAGTTTAATTTAATTTCAACAACAACAACAATCCCAGTAAATCTCATCTCCATGAAGCTAAATTATTGTTGACTCTTGCTAAGATTGAATTAAGCCAACTAAATTGATTTTTTTTTACAGATTGAAGGAAATAAATCAAACAAAATTGCTTCTGAAAGTGATAGAGTATTATTCATTCGTCCTATTATGAAGTTACTATTGTTTGAAAACTACATAAATAAATAGATAGATGCCCACTAAAGATGGAAGAGACTAGCATAACACAATTATCAAATCCAATTAAAAAAAAAAGAAAAAGAAGAAATATTAAATCTAGTAAAAAAAATAAGAAAAAAAATCAAAGCAATTGATATAATATATTGATCATCAATCCTCACACTAAAAATCTAACTAACATAAAGGTTGAAGATCTGGGTGTAAATCACTTGGGATATGGTGTCTATTTTTTTTATAATTTTATTGGAGGCTCTTTTGTCGCTGTTCATCAAATTTGTAATCTATTGGATATGTCTTGTGATTGAAAGAAATAGTATTAGAATTTTTTAATGGGAGAGAATTAGAATTTTTTGTGATTAATTTCACACAATGTAAGTAGGCTTTATCTTCTTTTTTAAAAAAGTAGTCTTTATCTTGAATAAAATTCATCGATTTTATTTAGTTTTTCAAAAAAAGAAAGGGTAAAGATTTCGTGTACTTACAACAAAAAGAAATTCGACATGTTTTCCGGGAAGGCAATAGAGCGGTGGACTGTGAAGAATTGGACACATTTTTTCAAGAGGATATATTAGGAGTTTTGTCTTGAGAGAAAACACGTCTAATTCCTTTTTCCATTTCATAAAAAACAATTCTTTTTTTTTCATTCCTTATCTTTTTAAAAAAACTTACAACAAAAAGAAACAAAATAGGGTAAAAGAGAATTGGGCTTCTTACATATGACGAGTGACTTGTGAGTCCTTTACTCGGCCCATCTAAGAAGACCGTCATTCGTAATCAAAAAGCCCTAGTACGGTCTTTCCCCTCGCCTCCTCACCGCAAATAGGAATCTTTTTCAAACCTCCAAATAAAAAATTAAACAAATTAAATCCCAACTACTCGTACTCGTATTTCCGTAACAAATAACATAAACACCGCTTCACATCCAACGGCTCACATCCCATCCTATCACCCACGTGCTTAAATCCTACGGCTGATATCCCTTCCAAATTCTCCCTGACCCTCACTTTACCCGCGAAAACACTACCATATCTGTCACACCCCCATGCGCATGTTAACACAATACACATATATAGATTATATATACCCTTAAACTAAAAAATAAAATCAAAACCCAAAAAAAAGAAAAAACCCCACAAGCAATAATAATACGAAATTACGAACGTTAAAACCGTTCTCTTACTTCTCTCTCTCTCTACTTCATAACACAAGTCACAACTCACCCTTTGTTGATATATCTCTTCTCACAATATATAAACAAACCCAACACTTCCCGGCGTTTTCATTATTCTACCACACCACCAACAACAACAACAAAAACCAAACCCCATTCTATTCCACTCTCTCTCCTCTTTTTCATCAATTACCTTCTATTTTTTCCATAGCCGCCGCCGTCGAGAGATGGCAGCAGTACCCGAAAGATCAAGAGCCACCCTTAACCAGTTCTCAACGCTACCATGCTTCAACGTCAAGTGGGGCGCACGGAAACAGCTTGCCTTTGTTCGGTTCCGTGGTGGTGACCCTTCACCTTCTTCTCCTTCTCCTTCTCGCCGGTACCAACATCAGTATTCCTCTCTCTCTCCTCCTGAACAAAACCACGATGAGGATGAGGAAGATGACGATGAGGGTGATGACGATGATGGAGGGATTGAGGCAGTGAGGGAGAAACTAATGCACGATCTTAAAACAGAGGTTGATTTAATGAAGGTGAAGCTGATGGGCCCCACTTCAACTCCGGCCGTCTCTACCGCCGCCGTCGTGAAGGAGACGAATGTGGCCCCGGCGAGTGGAGAAGGGGAGGGGGATGTGGAGGGGAGGCCGTGGAATCTGAGGACGAGGAGGGCTGTGTGTAAGGGGCCAGTGGAGGAGAGAGAGAGGAGTGCGACGACGACTGAGGTGAGGGTGACGGAAAGAGTGAGGGAAAGGGAAAGGGAGAGGCCGAGGGCTAAGTTTTCGGTGCCGTTGTCGAGGAAAGAGATCGAGGATGATTTTAAGGCTATCACTGGTGCTCGGCCTTCTCGCCGGCCCAACAAGCGGCCCAAGTTGCTCCAGAAGCAAGTTGATGTAAGTTTTCCGTTTTTGCTTTGGTTAATTTGGTTTTGTTTTTACTGTTTTATTGATTGATTGGTTGGTTAATTGATTGATTGGTTTATTCTGATTTTGTTTTGTTTTTTTTTTGAATTTGGTTGAGCAGATGATGTTTCCGGGATACTGGTTGACGGAGGTGACGGCGGATATGTACAAAGTAATTGAGCAGCCTGAGGGAGGCAAGGAGCGGAAGGTATAATTAATTATTGTAACAGAAGAAAAAAAAAGAGTAATTAAATGTGAAAGTCTTAGTGATAATTTGTTATTGTGTTTGTTTTAGGATTAAATAGTTAATTATTAAAAAAAACGATCTTTTTATTCGCTAACTTAGGTTTTTGTGAAAAGATGGATACTTTGAAATTTGATCAGTGATTAGAGATTAGAGATTTTGAATATATCTGCTTTGAACAACAATTGAATTTCTGAAATTTGAATTGTGCAAGTTTTGATGTTTGGGATGATGGTTTTTTTGCAGAGGTAGAAGTGAAGAGTTAGTAAAGAGGAGGAAGATACGGTTTGTTTGGTGGATGAATACGGTGAAGGAAAAGTTAAAGATTGAAGCTTTTTACAAAGGAAGGTTGTTTTTGTTTTTGTCAGCTGACAAATTGGTAAAGAGTTGCTACACACTGATGATGATATGGTGATTTTAGAGTAATGTAGTAATGTAGGTGATTGGCCGGCCAACGACGGGAATTCGTTTAGTAATTGAAGAAAGAATGCGAATTCCCCTGTTGGGTTCTGGATGTGAGTATAGTTTTAATGGATGATGATGCTAATCTTGGGTTAAATATATATATAGAAGTCAATTGTGATTTCATTTTGTTCTAGATTTTGATGAAATTGTTGTCCTTGATTGTGTGATCTTTATGCATTTCTGTGCACATTTTGGATTGATGGGTTTTGGTGATGTTGGGATCGGCATTTTGCAAATCCCTAATGGAGGGAAATCAGTTGGGGGTGGAAAGCAGAGGGAGGAAAAGGGAAGGGGGGATGCTTACTTGCCTGCCCTTCTTGTTTTACTTTCTGTGTGTTTGCCTTTCTGTTATACTCCGTAGTAGTTTTTCCACTTTTTGTCATTGTCAATTGAAAACAAATTGGTACACTTTTGCCCTGGGTTTAGAGTTGGTTGAAGTTTGTTTCTTTAAGATTCGGGAGAAAGCGTGAACGTGAGGCATTGGTCATTGGTGCCACACCACCCACATTCCATGACTTGCATTTTTCTTATGGGTTCATATCTTAAGATATGCAGCAATGTAAGTTATGTAACAGTGTCTTGAGCCTGCACTACAATACTGCCTTTTATGTACAGTTTTCTTGTGTTTGTCATTAGTCTGATTTGGCCATCCTATCATTCTGCCATCTCTGTTGAATGCTTGTGAACACAAAGCTCTCTTGATCAGCTTGTTTGATGCTTAACAATGCAGCAGCTGGAGGGCCTGCGGTATAGACCAAGAACAATACTTGATGAAGTATCAATTATATACTGTGAATTCTGTTTCTTTTCTGGTGTTCAGTCTCAGTTCTTCAGCAGTAGTATACTGGTTGCTGCTTCCTTTTCTATTCATTTTTATACCTTGGCAGATATTCAGTGAATTATCGAGTGTTGAATTGGTTCATTCTAATATGGGTGTAGGATAAAAGTTCAGTCTTTTTTATTTTGGTGAGCAAAACATATCCAGTCATTGGCTTCAGCAATTGTTTTGTAGATGTAGCCGTTGCTGTCTGTATGACCTAGGTTTCTTCTTGCATCAATAGTGGCTACTGGTTTCTGTTTGTGGCTCTCATACGATGCTAGGGTTCCAAATCTGGCGTTATCTCTTACCAGAAAAAAGGCATTTATCAAAGAAACATATTTTCTGCTTTTCTTCTTTCCTATATTGCATATTTTACAGCTGAAATACATGGTAGTGTGGGAATTTGATTATGATGAAGAGTTATTTTAACATTGCCGGAGGGAAATCATGGAATTTGGGAGTATTTACTAGTTGCGCACTTGCCTTGAGGCTGTGTTTTTGAAATGGTCATAAGCGGTAAGCCACCTTTCACGCGGACCTGGGAGTTTGACACGCATATTTTATCTGATCCATCTGTTTTATTCCATGTGGCCTGTTGAAGTCTTTTTGACCGTTGCTGATTAGTGTGATTACTACTCGTACTCGTCTTTTTTTTTTTTTTTGAGAACATATATTATGTACTCGTCTTTTCTCTGCTGTCCTGGGGCCTCCCTGCAAAATTTATTTGTGTATCACGCAGTGACAGTGCTAACTTTAGGAACAACAAAGATGGTTGACCGATTGACAAGTCGCTCATATTGTGATTTGTGAAGGCCACGCTGAGGATGAGATCGAAGATTCGAAGGTTCTGTGGCAATCCTCTCTTGAACCAAATCGCATCAAGCCAACACCATATGTTTTGCAGATTTGAAGCAATTACGATCACGCACGAGTTTAAGTGTTTAACGATTAAATCAATCTAGCGGCCTTACAACTTACAAGTTACAATACTTTGATCCAACCCAATAGTCTAATAGCAAATCAACCCAAAGTTACGAAGAGAAACCCGAACCCAACTCATACAATCTGAGATCACCAAAAGGTCCAAAACTCAAGCCTTCTTACTTATTCGGAGTTAATTTTTCATCAGTTATTAAAGTGAAAAGTCAATTTTCTGAACTTACTTCCACTAAACCGATCCAGCTTGAGCTGAATTCTTTTTAAGAAAAATTTGTGTGAACCCGTTTCATGATATGAGACTGGGTGAGAGGGGTCAATATTGTGTAGTCGAGAGTTCATTATTGCATAGCCAAGGGGTATTATTGTGTAGTCGAGGAGTCATTAATACTTAGTCTCATATATAAAAAGAGTTTATACAAAAATTTTTTTCCTCCAAAAACAAAACTTCAGCTAGCTTTTGATACAACGGGTGTACACATATACTGGGTGGATTTATTACTAATAATAAAGGAACTTACTAATTAATGACATTAAAAAGATGACTAATGTCATGTTGAAATGCTTTGCAAAAAACACCCGTTGTACTTAAAAATCGGAGATCCAACTTAGGGCATGTTCTCCCCAACTCATAAAGACTAAACTGAATTGAACTGAAAGTAATTGAATTGAACTAACTTTTTTTTTTAAATGGTAAGGAGGCCTGCCCCTAGGATTCCCATTTCGGGCTGCCCATGGGCTAATGGGCTGTGCATTGGGCTGAAAGGGGGGAGGGGGAAGAAACTTTCATCCAATGCCCCTAGTGGGAGTTGAACCTTGGACCTCCACATTAGGAGACCAAGGCAACTACCACTAGACCAAGCTACCTTGGTTAATTGAATTGAACTAACTAAACTAAACAGAAATGAATTGAAAATAACTGAATTAAACGTTTTGCTTAATTTTTTGACGCAAATTTACTTATCAAGACTCCAATCAATATTGGACTTATAAGAAACTACTAGTTTTTTAATTGTTATCCTACACCTTCGTCTAGGCTCTATGTCATAGTTGACATTCAAGTCCTATCACCTAAACTGAATACTCCGTAGTAAACTAGATTGAATAACGAATTGTTAGTAGATTGATTTTGAACCAAATTGAAAAATGCTACACTAACTACAAAATGTGCCTAAACCGGAATTTTTGTTAAAATCAGACTAAAATTTTAGTGGAAAAAACAAAACTGAATTTATAAACTTAAAAATCACGAGAAAAATTTGTGTGAATTAAACTCGTTTCATATGTGAGATGGGTCATTATTGTTTACCCGAGGGGTCATTAATAACTACCTGAGTGGTCATTAATACCCGGCCAGTCTCATATATAAAATAGGTTCACACAAATTTTTGTGAAAAATAACAACATTGTAGATGAACAGATGTAGAGGCCTAAAATATGGTGAATTGGCCATACTTCATATAAAGGTTTTATATTTATTGATATTAACTAGTTCTTATCAAGTTTGTTTTTTTCTTCTAAATTGCGAATGAAGCTTTTTAAAAAAATTATCAATCTGAAAATACATAGTTTTGAATAAATTAAAGGAAAAGATTTTGCTACCTATCTAAAACAAGATATCACCTTACGTGCATTCCTCTAAAGAAAAAGTTCCGAAATAATTCCAATTAAGAAATTAAATTGTCATATCAAAAACAATTTACTACGTGATTTCTATGAATATTATTCATAGAAATTAGCGGATAATAGTTAGCATATTGATGTGAGAGGCTAGAGAAATGGACAAAAATTATACATAGTAGATTCAATAGTAGATTGATGTGAGACAGAAAAAGATAACATATGATAAAATAGCCGATAACAAATATTGTTCTAGTAAAGTAAAAGAGGAATGGAGTCAAATTAATATTTTCTTATCTTCTTGAGCTCACAGTTTATGGTCATGATTAATACAATGTAAGTGGTTAACAAATACAATCAATTGAAATTAAACCTGAATGAACAGCAAATCGTGATCTGTTACTCATGCTAACAATATGAAAAATGTCAGTATCATGATCGTGATCATTTATTATTGCTCATCTTCTGATGTAAACAATAGGCTGAAAATAGTAGTAAATTCCATTTACACGAGATGCTCATCGACATGCACAAGAATATCTCTATATACAAGTAAGTATAACCAAAAAAATATTGTAACATCTTCATCATCTTCTCTTCTTCCCATCCCTGTTACCACTACAAAACAACGAACCGATACCAAACAAATCGACACTAACTCTGGAAATGTACGGTGATGGAATATTTAAAACTGGATTTACCTTCACACTGTTACTTCTCATGTAATTACCATACCCGATATGACCTCTATTACCGTTTTTTACCTGCCCCTTTTGAGCTAATTTTCCATTATTGTAGCTCAACACTTGCTGCTGTTTCTTGTTCTTAACTTGGTTTGGTGCAGACCCCGTTGAATTACTCCTTACTAAACAATCACCAGACATTATTTCTGCTTGTTTAACACCTATATAATCACAGTTTAAGCTACTACTTCGCCTCAGCTGCATTTGCTTGGAAGATGAAGAATTTCCCATTATACAATGATCACTTGTTGAATTAGTTCTCCTCAAGACCTTTGTTGATCCAACGTTAACTGATCTTCTAATATGACTATCACAAACATTAACGTGACATGATGTAGTATTGTTTAAGCTGTTGCTGCGCTTAAATAACCAAAACGATTGCCGAGGTGGATTACTTTCTCGCTCATCCTCGACTATCTTTTCCAAATATTTCCCCATAGATCCATTCCTAGACAACATGATTTTCCACGACGTACCAATAACACCTTTTTTCTGCTCTCTTCTATCACAGTTTACACTACGACTTCTTGTAAACTTCCAAAATGACTTCACCGTATCTTTTGGCTCATCCTCATCATCTGTGTTATCTTCTAACAAGAACTCCTTTAAGCTCTTCTTGTGACTTTCCCGGAGGCTGCATTTGGCAGGACTTGTACATGAATGTTGTTGTTGTCTTGATCTTCGTGAAGACGCTGTAGTTGGTAGCTCAGGATCCGAACAAGGCTTGACAAATGTTGGTGATCTTAGTGCACTTTGTTCTTCGGCTTTTATGCTAGTAGGAAGTATTTTACCGTTTGAAAAAAGCTCGTCTGCCGTTGAGGATTGACATGTGATGCTTGTATCAATGTTGAATGCGAAATCAAATGTTGGTGAATCGACCAAAGTAAGATCCAATCTACCAGGGAAGATAGTTTTGGTTGGGATTTTACCAATAGTTGCTGCATCATTTTCTTCTTCTATGTCATCGGAAAATGAGTATCTTGGACTTACCATGTCTACTATATTGTGTGAGTAGACATCCACTGCCATTGTTGTGAGTTGTACAAGAAGATAGTTGGGGAAGGGAGAGGGATGAGTAGAGGCAATCAAGTGGGTTATGATTGGTACTAACAGGCAAACTGAAGCATAGGGAGGGGAATATTAAAAGTTGTTGGAGGGTAAAAAGAATCTCATCAATCAACTATTAGCATTGTCTAGTAATAATGAGAAAAATCATACTCATTGATATGAGATGTCAATTTTGTCATATAATGAAAATAATATACAAAGGTAGGAAAGATAGTGATGTAGTTGATCGCTCGATGTAGATATGGACTACGCATTCTTTAATACTTCATTCATGTGTGTCCTTTTCCTTTTCTTTTATTGAAAGAAGATCCATTTGTCACTTGATTATAGATGTTCTATGTATGTCTTCTAGGTTGGTTTACTTCCGTTCATTTCAACTCAATATCCTTCAACAAAATTAGTAAGGTGCAACTTAATTACTAGTTCAATCCGAATCAAACTAGGTATTATGATACGCTCATGTTAGTGCAATTGAAGTTATTCTATCTGAAAACAACATGACCATAGTGGAATACTACAATGTTCTACAGAATTATATAACAAGTTTTGTATTTTAGTAAAGTCAGCCATATTTAGTTCAAATTAGTTGAGTACGGATGAATTGTTTATTTCTTTCGATATTTCATTCATAGCTAAGCTATAAATTTGTTTACTAACAAGTTTTAGTTCACTTAATTAGCCCTAAAAATGATTCATATATTGAATCCTTTTTATATTTTGGAAAACGATGGAAAAATTTAAATGAATGATCTTGTCAAATCCTTACATTACCTAATGCAAAGTTGACTCGATGATCAACAGTACAAGTCATTGTTACACCTGGTTTAAGTTTACATCGGATAAAATTATGACCAATAATAAAAACTGACTAACGACATTTACAAGCTGACTAATAATACGTGTCGCAATGTTTCACAAATATCACCCCATGTAAACTTGCACCGAATGTACATAAGAATTAAAGTAACAAAATTGCAATTTAACAAATTTAAATTTAACAGATACGAGAATGACATAGTTGGAACTTGGAAATAGTTGCTATTTTGATGAAGAGTTTAAAGTGAGTTTGGTCAATAGGGAGTGTGGGATTGGCTGCACCGAAAGGCTAGAACGGGAGGAGGGGGTTTCCTTGGAAGACCTTTCAGTTGATAAGTGCTTTAACCGACAAGAGGAGATGAATGTGAGACAAAGAGAAAGAGAATTACTCCATATGGCTTTGTCTTGAAGACCAAAACAAGGGTGGATTAGGGGCCGTCTAATTTCGGTGATTGATGCCGTTTTCCGGGTTTTGATTTTAAAAAAGCATGGATTTTGGCCGATTTGTGTTTGACCAATTGTCAATTGCGGCACCTAAGATCACATCATCGTCTTTGTTTTATTCCTAAGAATTTCAATTAAACTTCTCCAATTCTCCAGGTCATTAGCACATTTTTCAGTCAATCTCTATCTAAAATTTAATAAACGTGAATTGTTAATTGTAGAGAGATGAGTCACTTTTATACTATTGGATTTTAGACCATCAGGATTCAGGTTACTCAACTACACCCCAGATGTGCTTAAGAATTTACACTTTGCAAAAAAACACCATGTGTACGTGTACACCTGGTAAGAATTGGTGATAGTTAATTTTTTTTTTTTTTGAAAAGAGTGATAGTTAATTTGATGAAATCCAATAGTGTATTCCGCGCTGGACAGTCACTGAACATGAAAGGTAAAATAGTGGAGGACAAAGAACCAAACGATAAGGAAAGATGAGCGACAAAATCTTGCATCCTAGCATCAGTGAATTCAGATACTAGTCGCAGAAGGCTACTCTTCTGATACAACAAAAACACAAAGTACTACTATTATCTAGGCAGAAAAACAAATCAAAATAGTTACTTCAGATAAGCTTCTCTGGACAATAAGATAGAGACTTGAAATATGAGTTGATCTTGATCTCAATTACTCGTTCAAATCTTGATACTGAAATAGCTAGCATCAAAATGGTGTAACCTTACAAAACCATCTTCTCCTCCACTAGCAAAACTGCAGACAATTAAAAAGAAAAAAGAAACAGAGAATCATCAGAGCCCCTTCACATATTTTACTTCCACAATAAGTAAAAATCAGAACAAGGAGAGCGCAGATGTAATCTCAATATCTCATTATCAAGACGCAAATGAGAATGACTTCCAAGACAGAAAGCACAACAAAGTCACAGAATATCTGACCAACCATTGAGCTCCCTACAAATTTCAGAGCAAGAGCTGAAGTCCTTTACCTTTTACCATCAGGATTGAATGCCAAGGCATTGATAGGCCCAAAATGCCCTCTCACAGTGCCAAGCTGTTCCTGAAGAATCTACAGAAGCAGAGAATAACCGAGTCAGAGAGCTTGGCTATACCAAAGATCCTCACAGTACGCTTCAAAAAAATATACACGTGGTTGGCTTCATCTACAACTTCGGTACTAAACAACAGATATTAGCAATCACGCATTTTTCAATTTTGGCCTTCATAAACAAGGTATAACATAGAAAATCACAGCTCAGGACTCCAAATACTGCATGCCCAAACACTAGCAGAAACTTACAAGCAGTGATTTAAAAAAAAAAACAGATACTGCGATAACCGCCAACACAATATGCAGATACAAATTAGACAGCACTGAGCCACTGACTATCCTAGATTGATGAGAAACCATGAGTTTGCAAGCAATCATAACATCATTGTTCCACACCAACATAGTGGTTGTTTGGTTCAAAATCTAGTAACACAAACATATAAGATCAAGTAGCAGGTTGTCATGGTAACAGACATAACTGCAATGTTTAATTGAAAGATGTGCAATGTAATGGGAAAGAAAGGAGAGAGAGTTATGTAGGGGTAGATGAAAAGATGCGAAGTTTAGGCGGAAGAAAGTAAAGAGAAGGATTTGTTGAAGGTGGCGGCTAGGAGAATGTTGAGGTGGCCGGAGAGTGGCTGCAGATATTGCTGTGAGTTTTAATGGTAGTGGCAGAAATAAGTGGGGAGGGGAAGAGAATAAAAGGGAGCTGAGTGGGGGAAGTAATCAGAAGGACCATCAAAGGCAAGAGGGAGAAATAGCTGCAGGGAACTTGAACTTGTTACTACATGTTCATAGTTGTTGAGGTGGCCGGAGAGTGGCTACAGGGGTGGGTGTGAGTTCGATGGTGGTGGCAGCAATTACCGGGGGAGGGGGAGAGAGAAAAAGGGAGGTTAGTGGGGGGAGTAATCAGAAGGACCATCGAAGGCAAGAGAGAGAAATAGCTACACAGAAAACTTATCAACGACATGTGCATAGTGGTAATTAAATAGCTGAATTTTGGATACATTCATCATTTGGGTAAACAAACATGCAGAAACGATGATGCAATCCCATCTCATTCTATTCATAAGAATTTTGGATAACCAAAAACATTCCCTTAGTAGCTTACCTTGTCATAGAACTTCGCATCGAAGTTCCCTGCACGGTGATCAGATGTTGTCACACTTCCGGCATCCTGACCGCCTCCAACCACAACCTACACCCATTAATTCAAGGGTCAATGTATTTTTCACAAGAGGTACACAGGAAAAATTACCACAAAATGGAAAATCAAAGGAACAAGCCAGCCCCAGCAAAGCTACTGTAAGAGCATGAAACAAGTCTCCACTTTCTCTTTAAGTAGCATGGGTTAACTTTGATCTCAAACAGATTTAAAAAAATGGATAAACCGATTAGCTTTAACATTCAAATTCATAGACATGTCGTAGACTGACACCATGTCGAAAGGTTGCCACTAAGCAGAGAAGAAAATGGAGTATTGAGAAGAGCAATCATAACACACAAAAAACTTAAGCCAACCTCTGGTGAAGGGTAACAGCTATAATTTAAAAGCCTAAATCTTTGGTACTCCGTAGGCTCAGTACATGATCAATGACTAGAAAATTCTCTCAAGCAAGGGGTACAAGTAAAGCTCAAAAGCACCACATATGCAACCAAGACATGCAACAAAATTAATCCAATCAAATAAATTAAGAGACATACATGGTCAAGAAGTGGGGACAATGAAACTCCATTCACCGGAGCACCTGTAACATATGTCTTCAGTAGCGTTAAAGTACGGGTATCCCATAGCTAAATGAAAAGAGGAGCAAAAAAAGGGTATCAATTAAAAAATACTAATAAATTGTAAGAAATTAATAAGCATTTCACATAAAAACAAGACAAATTACCTTAGCAGACTTATCCAAGGAACCCGTGAGGAAATGTGATCCATCCGTAGATAAGCACAATGATGTTATTGCCTTCTGGTGACCATCTTCAATGTCTCTCGTAGACATGATTTCTTGACCAGTCTGCGAATTCCAAGCATCGAAATCAGAAAGTCAGTTAATGGTCAAGCAACCTCATACATGGGTAAGAAACCCCCAAGAAATAACGTATAGAGATCATATTTCCATCACACTCTATGAGCAACATCCCATGAATGAAAATTGAAAGTTACGTACCACAGGATCCCAAAGACGGATGATAGCATCCTCACCAGCACTGATAAAGAACTTATTCAACGGCCCCCATACAGCCCTATTGATTCTGCCACTTGGGCCCTTCATGACAAGAGTTGATTCATTGGTTTCTACAAGTAATCGAAGTTCACAAAGAATATTCAAGGACAAGTTTGAAGCTCACTTAGACTCCAAAAAATTGTGAAACTTGATAAAGGACACATATATATATACAAATGTACATTGGAGAAGTCCCAAATAAAAGCATGTTCCCTTTTACTTATAATATATGGGGCCCATTCTTTTCAACTGACTGAAGTAGTGAAGTGTGCTCAACTGAAATAATTTGTTTAATTTTTTTGACACTCGATTACTTGTCAATATTGCGCTCTTATGAAACTACTCAGACGTTTCCTATGATATACTAATAATCACGAATGAATATACTTCTTACATTCACATGTTACGAGCCGAATTGAACTATAAAGTTGAAAGAACACGCCCATAATGGTCACACTTGGAATGAGCATAAGTCATAGCAGTACACGAGCACTAACATAACATACAGCTCGCATATGATGAAACTAAGCACACAAAATACTTCGCAGCCACATAGCAACCGAAGCCAGGAAAGCGATTCACTAGTAATCTTTCTAACAGCTTCTACCAGAATTTTACAAGGGAAATCAATTATCATTGTATTTGGTGCTACGAAAGGCCAATGCACATCAAAAGAAACAAATTTGCACAAAAAAATACGACAGTATCGAGTCTTACGATCTTCAGTATATTCAGCAATGCGTTTGATGTGAATAGAGGAAGTCTTCTCCATGAAAGGGTCAGTGGTAATAAGAGCCAGATTATCACCAACACAAAAATCAACAGACCTAGCAGGAGCGTCGAAAGTAAAGGTAAACAACTCTTTTCCCCCTTTCACATCCCATAGCTTTGCTGTCTGATCCGCACTTCCTGTTATCAGCCGTTGCGAATTCCCTGTGCACCATAACAATACTAATTAATACTATTAACTTAACGAGCAAGTAACAATTTTATTTTCTCTATTGTACATATGTAAAGAAAGAACGAAACTTGCATGAACAAAATTAATTAGTAGAGAAAGGGAGAAAAGGGGTAATTACAAGAGACGTCGCAGGACCAAACGGCGCCGTTATGGCCCTTATAAGTGCCAAGACGCTCGCCGTTATCGGCAAACCAGACAGTGGGAGTGTGGTCCTTAGCACAGGAGAATAAAAGGTCGCCTTCCCTGTTGTATTTCAGGAAGGTTAAAGGCCTCTCGTGCCCCTTCATCAATATCGGCCTCATCTTGTTTTTCTGTTTCTTTCTTTGTTTGGTGTTTTGATTTGAGGTTTATGTGAGAGGGGGGAGTGCAGCGGTGGAAGAGGGCTTGGGGTGGTTGTTTTTGTCAAGACTGAAGAGGGTGAGGGAGATATGGGCTTAAAGGTTGGGCTAAGAGTTACGGTACAAAACTACAAATATCTAAAAAAATCCGGTTTTTTCACAGGGTACCTTGACTTTTAATGAATCATTTATCCATTTCTTTCAAAAGGTGCGCTAGATATCCCTGAACTATGATAGTTTGCACCCAACGATCTTAATTTGAAAAATATTTAAATTTTTACAAATTAGTCAATATTTAAAATTATTAGGCAATAACCATTTTACCCTTATTAAGATTAAAATAATTTTAAACAAAATTATACGTTTAATATTATCTTGCACCGGGCAACCCTAAACTATATTATTTTGCAAAATGCACCAGGTACCCCAGAACTTTGGGTTAATTCACCATATAACCATTAATTTCGAAAAATGCACCAGGTACCCCTGAACTTTGCTTTTCTTGCACCCGGTACCCACTACACTAACGGAGGTTAGATGCCGTTAGTTTTTTTGATGTGGCACACTTGTATTGGGTAGGCGAAATGTAAAATGACTTATATACCCTTTTTATGTAATTTGAGTTTTTAATATTTTTACTCATTATTCCTTCCTCAACTCACCCTCTCTCTTCCCTATCGGCTTCCCCTACCTCCACCCCACCCCCTCCCTCAACCTCCACCACCACCCTCAAGAGCTAATTAAATCCCACATCTCAAATCAAATCAGTCCCATACTCCCCTCATAGATGTCACACGAGTTAACGCACATAAAGCTCAGAGGTTCAGCCACCTACAACACTCACGACGGCAGACAGCCGCAACACCGTCCTCAACATCAACACACACAAACATCTCAACCCATACCAAATCCAACATTCAGTGAAGTCAATCAAACACAACCATAAAATTCAAACCACAAATAACCATCCCAACAGCCTCCTTTCGACTTGAAAACACCCAAAAACCGAAAACTCAACTCAAAACGTATGCCAATTGCACTCATTCAAATCGAAAAACAAACACCCATCTCCACATTCAGTATAGGCGAACGGAAAAGCTCAAAACCCAGCAATTTCAACTTGCAAAAGAAAATCAAAACAGCATATTCATCTCGCACAAACCCAGAAAAAACGAAATTCAAACAAAACCCAGAAAAAACGATCCAATAGCCTAGCAAATAACAAACCCGAGGCAATAAATCCAAAGAAATAAACGAAACTCAAACAAAACCCAGCTAATGGTTGATGTGGTCCTTCGAGAGGAGAGAGAGTGCAGATAAGTTTGTTGTGTGTATGTTGTGAGGAGAAGATTATAGAGAAAGGAGAAGGAGAATAAAAGAAAGAAAAGATGAGGGATTATGAGGAGGCAAACAGAGAAAGGAGAAGGAGAAGAAAAGAAAAGAGGAGGGGTTGAGGCAGAGAAGGAACAAGGAGAAGGAAAAATAAAGAAGAAAAACTGAAACTAAAATAAAGGGAGGGGGAACGTCGACATTGTTTTGGAGCTTGGGTTGTTGTGTGGGTTAGTTTTTTTTTGTGGTGGTAATGTTGGATTTGGTGTAATGTGGAAGATAATGGAATAAAGCTGATATTTAGCCCTCTTTATTTCAATAAGGGCAATATTGTCAGTTTACAATCTAATTCGGTGGGTATCTCATGCAAAAAATGAAAGTTCAGGGTACCTTGTGTATTTTTCGAAATTAATGGTTATATGGTGAATTAACCCAAAGTTCAGGGGTATCTGGTGAAAAATCCGTTTTTTCAAAAAATATTTTAATCTTAATCAGGGTAAAATTATCATTAATGATGTTAAATATTGACTAATTTGTAAAAATTTAAAGAATTTTTCAAATTAAGGTCGTTGGGTGCAAACTATCATAGTTTAGGGTACTCGGTGCACCTTTTGATAGAAATGGATATATGGTGCATTAAGTGAAATTTCAGGGGTACCCCGTGAAAAAATCCTTAAAAATCCGATTCTCCGAAAAAACTACTACAGTACCAGCCCCGAAATAGAAAATTGGTATATTAATTGACAGCACTTTATCAATTTGGTATATCTCTTAATAAAATAATATGTTTATTGCTATTTTAAAATTCTTTTCCCTTCAATTTGGTCATTTACCCCTTTGTTTTTCTTTTTTGGTGTTAAGGGAGGCACTGAGGCCGGTAAGAATCGAGCCCCAAACGTTAAGGGTTAAAGGTGTGCTCTCTTTCACTTGAGCAACTCTCTCTTCTTCATTTACCCATTAGTTTAATATGGAGAAAAAATTATTAAAGATGAATGAATAGTAATAAACTAATGGAAAAAGGGGAAATAGAAAGCAAAAGAAATGAATAGTAATAAACTAATGGGCATGAACGTAATATAGGAAAAAGAAAAAGTAAAATCCTAATTTTACTTAAAAAAAAATGAATCTCGACCTCGTTTAAACTTAAAATGGGTCAATTTGGTATCGGAAGCCACTTAATTTACCAATTTGGCATCGGAAATCAGTTAATATACTAATTTGTCAGCGACGTACTTAATAAACCAAATTGGCAAAGTGCTGTAACTTAATATACCAATTTTGTAAAAAATTTAAAGCCGATTGAGAGTTATTCAGGACGACATCCCTTGGTGTATGCTATTTGCAGACGATATCGTACTGGTAGACGAGACGCGAGATGGAGTTGACGCCAAATTGGAAGTATGGAGGGACAAATTGGAATCAAGAGGACTACGGTTGAGTAGGACGAAGACCGAGTATATGTGCTGCAACTTTAGCGGAGCGGGGCAGTTGGAGGGAGTGAGTATCGGTCCGGATGACATCCCCATAGTTGAGCACTTCAAGTACCTTGGGTCGTACTTGCAAAGCAATGGGGAGATCGATGATGATATAACCCATCGTATCTCAGCGGGATGGCTTAAGTGGAGGGCTGCTTCAAGGGTACTATGTGATAAGAAGATCCCGCTTAAACTCAAAGGGAAGTTTTATAGAGCTGCAGTACGTCCGGCGATGATGTATGGAGCCGAATGTTGGCCAGCTAAGAAGCTGCAAGAGCATTAGTTAGCAATTGCGGAGATGCAGATGCTGCGCTGGATGTGCGGCCTTAGTAGGCTTGACAAGATTAGAAACGAAGTGGTTAGGGCGAAGCTGGGAGTAGCTGCATTCGTGGAGAATATGCGAGAGACCAGGTTGCGATGATTTGCACATGTCGGGAGGAGAGGCACGGACGCACCGGTGCGTAGGTGCGAAAGTATGGTTGTGAGTGGGGTTCGAAGGAGAGGCAGGTCGAAGAAGAGTTGGGGAGAATGTATTAGACATGATATGACTATCTTATCCCTAGCGAGGACATGGCCTTAGATAGGAGTTCCTGTAGAACGAGGATTAGGGTACTAGACTATTAGAGTAGGGTGTTAGACCTGTTAGGATATGGTGTAGTGTTAGCATGTGAGGACTTGGTGAGTCTAGTATTTCCTGTTGTGCATGCTGCGTTCGCACTTATATGGTAGTTGGCGTAGTGTTACAATTTTTTTTTGTTTTTATAGGTGCTTTACTTATGCGTTTCGAAAGCTTGGTAGGTGTTGTAAGGTTCGATTTGGGACTTGGGAACGTGAGCAGCACGTGATCAGATATAAAAATGAACTTGGGTGAGAGAAGTGGAACGGATGGTGAATAAATGCTCTCCGACTTTCTCGGTCTCGGAGAGTAGACGATGTTCGACTTTCCCGATCTTCCTGCAAAACAGAGATGGTGAAACTGGCCCCGGGGCTTGTCGGGGAGAGCCCCTCCGATGCTTAAGTCAGACAAGTGACAGGAAATCGTATATTAAGAGTGTAGTTTTGTGAGTGTATGTGAGCGTACCTTCTTTACTGCTATGTTAAACGATATAAAGGAGAAATGTTCCTACCACTTTTGTTATGAGCGATGTGGGACAAACTTCCCACTTTTCTATAGAGGGCTAGTTATACGTCAACAGTAAGTATACACGACTTTATATTTTTGTGGTTATATTGGTCACTAACGATTTTTCACTGCAGGTCCAAAGGTTTTATTGATATAATTGGTGTCTAACGATTTCTCCTTGCAGGTACAAATGTTTTAATGGGCACATTGATTTTTAACGATTTTATTTCATTGCAGGTTGAAGGAGATTTTCTCGTAAATATACTAAGTGGGTCATTGTGGAAACAGTCTCCCGAATTTGAAAATCGTGGTAAGGCTGCGTACATCAGTCTCCCTCGGTGAGACTGTTGCTGTTGTTGTTGTTGTTGTATGTCTCTCTTTATACGGAGTACAAGTACAAGAGAAAAGAATAACTCAAACAACCCCGAAAGACCAAAACAACTGAAAGTAATAAAAAAAGAAAAAAAGAAGAAAAAGCCCCAACTCACTCACTCCCCCATCCCAAACCCCTAGCCACCACCAGTCCACCACTCACCCAGAGCCCATCCCCGGTCCAACGTCATATTTCCTTCCACGCCATTATATCTTTCTTCTACCAAAAGTCTAAAACCCTCCTCATTTCTCACTCACTTTTCACACCTCCCCCTTTACCTCACCTTGTCAATCAAAACCCCCACAAAAAAATGCCAACCAAAAACGACTCAAACCCAGAGCATGCAATTGCAGTTGACCTTTTCCTCAAAATCGGCCTCGACTCTAACGTAGCTCGTAATACTGTGGCCAACAATAAAGTCACAAACAATCTCCTTGCCGTCATTCACGAGGTACAAACAAAAAGGGAAAATAAAAACTAATCCCACCCGCCCTTTCTTCCTTTCTTTTTTAAATCACGTTTTTTAATTTTGTAAGAATTGTTTTCAGGCTGGTGTTGAAGATGCTGGCTGTCCCAAAACGGTTGGGAACCTTCTCTACAAGGTGACTAATTAATTATTACGTTGGCTACTGTGATATATATTTGTGCATGTGAGGATGGTATGATTTTGCATGGTTGATAATTTGATATGACAGGTTGCGACGTTGTTCCCTGCGAATGCGCTAGTGCACCGGCCTTTTTTGGTTGGATATGTTACTTCGGTGAAGGTCGGTGATGGTTCTTTGCTGTGTTTGTTGTTGTTGTTGTTGTTGTTGTTGTTGTATTAGAAAGAATGTGGTTGTGAATGTTATTGTTTTCGAAGACGGTGTTTCTCTTGTTGTTGCTTATGGTGTTGATTGATTGAGCGAGGGAGTAAGTTTTCGTATGTGGAAGGGAAAAATAAAATTAAGTAATGCAGTTTTACAGTCGAAGATTATGGATTTTTTAGAAATCTGTTTGATTATACTCCATTCAGCTAGAAGAAAATAAGTGAGGTCTATTATCGTCTGTCTCTCGCCTGAGAAATGAAATAGAAAAATAAATGATAAAAAAAAGTAGAGAAAGAATAGGAATACAGAATAGAATTTGCATGCGCACTTTAAGTCATGTTGATTCTGGATGTTGTTGTTGTTGTGAGAAAGGAATGTTGATGTCATGTACCTTGATGTGTCTTTGTTGTTGTTTCTGATGATTAATCATAATCATGCAGGTCAAAACTCCTTCTCAGTTGGACGCTGCATTCAAGTTCTTCAGTAACATTGGATCAGAAAAATTCAATCCAAGTGACTTTGAGAATGCGTGTGGAGTTGGTAAATAGAACTATTATTATTATTGGGCTGTTGGTTGGTTAAGTTGCTTGGTTTCTTCGTTTTTGTTATTTTCTTATGTGTGTTCATTAATAATGGCAGGAGTTGAAGTGTCAAATGAAGAAATTGAGCGCGTTGTTGGAGCAGTCATTGAGGAACACAAATCTGATATTATGAAGCTTGGAAATAGAATGATGGGTTGGTATTCTTCTTGAAGTGCTTATATGTTTTTTTTTTGATAGCAACAATAAGAGTTTGTATAGTCGTTGAGCAGCAGAATGCTATCACAGTTCACAGAGACCATTAATAGAATACTTGCCATTTTTGTGTTAAGTATTTGGTATAATAAATGTGACATTTATTAAGTTATCATAATCTGAAGTAAAATTGAAATATGCCATTCGTTTGTGAAGTTTTTAGTTGTGAGCAATTTTTCAGTAGGGTGATTTGCCTAATATTGCTGCATGCTTGCATTTAGTTTTTTTCTTTCTTTCTTGTTCTTTTGTGAGAAGGGAACTACCACATAAGCTCCTATGTGTGTTCCTTTTCCCCCCTTGAAAATACTATTCCTCTCGCTGTAGGAGTTTAAAGTTTTATTATGATTAAAGTACGTCTATGACTAGCATTTGAAATTTCTTTTCTGTTCTTCTATGAGTAGGTAAACTTTTAGGTTTTGTGCGAGAAAAACAACCTTGGGCTGATTTTGAGATTGTCAAGGTTTGTTAACCTTACCCTTTTTACAATTATCTGTATGATGAATGTAGCAAGAAAGCGTGTGTTTTCTCTCTACTAATATTTGTTTATGCTACCTTGATTGTGGCAGCCAATGGTGGAGAAAAAGCTTAAGGAGTTGGGGGCTGATCGGATCGCGTCTGACAACGATTCATCAGTGAAGAAAAAGAAGGAAAAGCCTGCTAAAGCCAAGGTTGCCTTGTGTGTAGTATCTTGTCTGCTCAGGCAGTATTGGTCTCTTTGCCCTGTTTCCTAAAATTTCTCTTGGCTTGTGTAGGATAAAGCCGCTAATAATGTTGAATCCCCAGCAGAGCCATCTGAAGAAGAAGTTAACCCGTTTTCTATCTTCCCAGCTCCCCAAGATAACTTCAAGGTATAAAATGATAGTATGGGGTCATTAACTATTTTCTTATGCAGCCTCAGGCCTCACTACATAATTCCTGTTATGAATCCTTTTTCTGCTTCTGGCATTCCATAAAATTTTCGTGTGCCATGAATCATGATGGCAGTGACACTGGCTTTGTAATGTGTGTTCTCTGGAGGTCTGTTCTGTCGACCTCACATGTACATGAAGACATGCAGACATCTCGCACTGTACATATCATTTGTATCATATGCAGTAAATTTTTTGGTGAGAGGCTTCAGTAGTCTGTCTAGTGCTGCTGGATAGCTCACCTTGTGATCAGCATCATAACCTCAGTTCTTGATTCCTTGATATTTTTTTTGTCAACTAATCTGTTGGAGCCTTCTTTCTATTTCAGGTTCATACAGAAGTTTACTATAGTGATGGTTCTATCCTGAGAGCTTGCAATCCCAGAGAGATTTTGGAGAAGCACTTGAAGGTTATGGGGGGGAAAGTCTACACCCGCTTTCCGCCTGAGCCAAATGGTTACCTTCACATTGGTCACGCAAAGGTAACTTGAAATCCTTCTATTTGTTTGATTTTCTGCTCTTTGGTTCGGATTTGCCTAGGTTAGGAATTTATATATCCTATTTAAGCTATTATCTTCGTGTTTATGAACTTTCACTAACTTGAACCCTTGTACCATGTCCGTCTTTTTTTATATTTAATATCCAATGTTTCTTGCGTGTTTTGGTGCATAGAGAAGCAACATATGTGATGATCTTCTCCCCTCATGGTCAATGGTTTTCCATTGTTTGGTTTAGCCTGAAAGATAGGCCTTAATTCTCGGAAAATTTGGAATCTGGTCGGAGAGTTGTCTGTCTCTAACTTCTGATGATTGGGTTGTTACAGGCAATGTTTGTTGATTTTGGATTGGCGAAAGATCGAGGTGGATGTTGCTACTTGAGGTAGGAACACTTTTCTCAGTAGTTCTATTAGAATTTTAATACAGTTGCAGGATATTTCTTTTACTGTAGTCAGATGAATGTGTTGCTACAGGATGATTGTGTTACATGCGTGTGTGTGTGTGTATTTGTGTGGTTATATTTCGCTGTCTTGATAACTTTTCTGTTTTGTTGATTTTAGACCGTATTTTGTTATTAATTATGTGTGACATGGTATAGCACTACTCTATATTGTTGTGCTCAGTTGCATGAAGTATATCTTGTGTTGTTAGGTATGATGATACAAATCCTGAAGCTGAAAAGCAAGAGTATATCGATCATATTGAAGAGATAGTTCAGTGGATGGGGTGGGAGCCATTCAAGGTACCCTGCTCTTCTATTTGTGTAAATACTTGTCATATTGCAACTTTCTGAGTTGTGACAGATTTTATCATTTGGTTATTATAGGTTACTTACACCAGTGACTATTTCCAAGATTTGTTTGATTTAGCTGTGGAGCTCATAAAGAGGGGTCATGCATACGTTGACCATCAGGTTAGGAAAATGCTTTCAGTATTTTATCTCCATTCTTCTGGCACCTAAATTTTATTTGTCTTGGCTACTGTCACTGTCAGAGAATACACAATGAATTTGGTGATGGATGTAGGGGATGGCATGAATTAATTGTTCCCCCCAGCATTAACCTCTGTGGTTGTTATATTGCAGACGGCTGATGAAGTTAAGGAATATAGAGAGAAAAAGATGAACAGCCCTTGGAGAGACAGACCAATAGAAGAGTCCTTGAAGCTGTTTGAAGAAATGAGAAAGGGGATGATTGAGGAAGGAAAAGCAACTCTTCGTATGAAACAAGATATGCAGAGTGATAACTGTAATATGTATGATCTCATAGCATACCGAATAAAAGTAAGTTCTCTTTAGTTATTGGGTGGATTGGCTTACTCTTAACGTGACATTTGTAGTCCGGTAATCTGATCTTATGTTTTCTTTCCGTAACAGTTCACTCCTCATCCCAAGGCGGGAGATAAGTGGTGTATCTATCCCAGCTATGACTATGCTCATTGCATTGTGGACTCTCTCGAGAATATAACTCACTCGGTAGGTATTCTGTACGTGATAACTTAACCTATAAATTGTTAATGTCTAGGTCAGTCTCACTGATCATGGTCTCATGTTGTCGTTAGATTTCCATAATAGTGTCTGCTTAGTGGTGCTGATAGTAATAATATTGTTATTATTCTCAATAACAATAATAATGATGGTGGTAATAGTAATACGATAAGAACATATATTTAATCCAAATGAAACTGGGACTGGCTAGCCTAATTCAATTATAAAAATAGTAATGAGAAACCATGATAATAATCATGGTAGAAGTTTTTTTCATCCTGGGTCACACTCTGGTCACCTTAAATAATCTCTTGATACTTGAAAAAACAATCTCTTGATATTGTTGCACTCTCTTAAAGCACACTAGTTTGGAATTGGAGGGAGTAATATTCTTTGATGTAATTTTGTAGACTTTCAGTTTCTTTCCTTTATGTAAAAAACTTTTGGTTTCGGATATCATAAGACCTTGGGACTTCAGTTAGACTGTTATGAGAATCACATGGGATGTGAAGAGTTGATTGAAATTGCTTACCGTAAACAGTGTGGAATGCTATACTTCTGTATTTGCCATACACAATTATTCATTGAACTCAAAGTTAAATGGAAGTGTTGATGCACTGGGAACAATAGACTCTGGAAAAGCTGACATAATCATCCTATCAGAATTATCTGAAATTGAACCTGACTTTGACCTGAAAATGGTGACTATACTCGCATCTGGAATGTAAGATCGCAGGATCACCCATTTTAGTAAGACTATATGCAGTTCTGTTTTCCTCCGCGAAATCATAAGCAGTACAAATTGAATGTTACCAGAAACTAAATATATCTCAACCGCACTGTTCTTGTTGTTGGGAAATTATGGGCTGATCCCGACTTGACCACCGATTAGGATGATCTTTGCCAGGCCACGTGTCTCAATTCACCAAAATAAAAAGAAAAACTTAGAGTTTCCTATTTGGAGGCATCAATTGAGAAATTAAAGCAGAACAGGAATTTCATTAGTTGGGGCAAAATCTGTTTTCGCTTTTGTAGACGCCACCTTTGAGTATATTGCAAAGGAATTGGTCTAATTTGTAACAATTCTCTTTGAGGACAGCTTGTTCTCTTCTATTAATACAATTTCCGAATTTGAAGTTCATTATCTTCAAGTCCGAACTTTGATACAGGGCATGATGGGAGTGGTTGTTGCAAGTTTATTATTAAGTTCAAAAAACTGATTGATCTCTGTAGTGTCAGCACGAAGAACTAATTTTCTTTTTTAAAGATAACATCGGTATCCAGGCTTTGCCTAACTAGTCCCATGGACCTTAAAGTTTACTGTCAGGAAAACCTCCACTGCCCTGAGAAAACGTGAACAACTTGGGATCAGAGGTCTTACAAACTGAGCTACTAACTTAGGGTTGTGCAAAGAACTAACTCATCTTCATTAGTCGGCCCTGAAGTTAACGACCTGGAACCCAGTGGTCCAGAACATGAGTCTGTCTTTCTCGTTCTAAGAAAAGCTGTTAGATTTCCATCAAGAAATGTGTTTGCATCTAGGCATCTAGGCTGTATACGAACTTTAGAGGTATTGCATGTGGGGAATGAACATTTGGTGGAATTCCATCAAGAAATGTGTCTTGATTTATAGGACAACACTCCTTGCAAACCTTTTGTTTCTTTTCTACATTTTGATGAGTTTGCTAGGCAGCTTGAAAGTTCAAATGTCTATTGCTGATTATGCATTCTAGTCGAGGCTTTAAAGAACTATGAGTGATATCATTTCACATTATTGACGTGCTGTCCTTTTTGCTTGTGTATCTTTGCTGGAACATGTCTGTTTGTGATGAGAGTTAAAAGATTTGGTATTTCTGTGGATAAGTGGATTATAGCAGATATACAAATTTAAAATAAATAATATACTAGCTCAAATTTTATGTAACAAAATAGCAGATGATTGTTGTAATTTGAATAAAAGAGTGCAACATGGGCAGATAAATTACTTGTAGCCCCACCCGCTCCTAGGTATGATCCTCTTTGGGAGCTAGCGGGTAATGTTGATGTTAGTGTTTTATGCAGATTGCTGCACTAAATGTGCTCGATAAGCATTCATTGTGAATCTGAATGAGATTCTATCAGAAAGCTAGATAAATTACTAGTATGTTTTCTCTCATGTCATTGGAAGTAAAGAGATTGCATTTTGATATGTTGTTTTTGTTCATATGGTTTTTGAAATGCAGCTGTGCACTTTGGAGTTTGAGACACGTAGAGCTTCATATTACTGGTTACTGCACGCACTTAGCCTTTATATGCCTTATGTGTGGGAGTACTCACGTTTGAATGTTACAAACACAGTGATGTCAAAACGTAAGGTAAGCTTTTCAGTCATGGTTACTAATCAACTTAATTGTTACTGATTGCTTAGTGCCTCAATTTCTGTCCCCAAAAAGCTTTCACTACAGAACTTAAAGATTGGTTTACTGTGGTGCTACAGCTTAACCGTCTTGTCACTGAGAATTATGTTGATGGATGGGATGACCCACGTTTGATGACGCTAGCTGGTTTACGTCGTAGGGGACTGACGCCATCGGCAATCAATGCCTTTGTTAAGGGTATTGGAATCACTAGAAGGTAATGATGGTTCCGCCTCTTCTTTTATTAATGAAAATAAGTCATTCTCCTCAATTATAGCTTAGAGTTTGAGGATATGGAATCAATAGGATGGTGGTTTATCACTGCATGCTTTCAAACAATTTTTTCTTTTCGGTGACGATAAATTCTTCTTCTGCAGCGATGGTAGTTTAATCAGTGTTGGCCGCCTTGAATTTCATATTAGAGAAGAGCTCAATTTAACAGCTTCTCGCACTATGGTTGTCCTGAATCCGCTGAAGGTATGTATTGTGGTTTGATGTGGTGCCAGCCCCAGTATCTATGCTTGTGTCTGACTTGCTCATTACTCAGGTTGTCATCACCAATCTGGAAGCTGGGAAAGTAATTGACATAGATGCAAAGAAGTGGCCAGATGCTCAAGCTGATGATGCTTCAGCCTTCTACAAGGTTACATCTGTATACTTGAACCTTAACTGTATTTTGTGTTACAGTGTTATGTGACTTCTGAAGTGCTGTATGATTTGGCGTTTCATTGTAGGTGCCATTTACCAGTACTGTGTATATCGAAAGGTCTGATTTTCGGATGAAAGATTCAAAAGACTACTACGGCCTGGCACCTGGAAAGACGGTCTTGTTAAGGTATTTGAAAGTCTAAGTTAACTCTGTCAGAGCCTAAGAATTTAAACTAGAATGTGTTGGTAAATGAAAAAGTTGCTGATATTCTGTCTGCGAATGTAGATATGCATATCCGCTGAAGTGCACGGAGGTTGTTCTTGGTGATGACAATGAGACAGTTGTTGAAGTCCGTGCTGAGTATGACCCCGCGAAGACAATAAAGCCAAAGGTTTAATGACAGTGATTGATATATTGCGTGGCTACTGCCATTTTTTACTGCAGTTTGTGTAATTATGTGGTGCTATAAATTCACTTCTGGGGAAGTGTCCATGTACAACACGCAAGGACACTGGAAACTTGACTAAATCTTGTAGATAACCCCCTGTCATGTCCCGGGTGAGGGACATTGACCTTGGAAGCACGCACCCATATCTTGCTTCCCCCCCCCCC
>ONZK01002262.1:3595-20115 GCA_900322385.1 Pharnaceum exiguum | reverse complement strand
TGTTTATTACTACAATACCAAACCATTGAAAAGTCCTGGAATAATTAAAGGAGTAATCATTCCCCCCCTATTCCCCCCAATACAGGCATGCCCATAATTCATACTATTACCCCTTAATCATTACTCTCGATCCAGGCATGGCCGAATCGTTTGACCTTTGCTGTTACAGACGACTTGTTACTTTTTTGTGAAGGCAACTTACTGTCGTAAAGTGGAAGAGCTGGGATAGAAGAAAGTATTGGCTGCATAATGTTTCACTCTTGAATTTCCTATAGATATTGGTGTCAATTTTTTAAAAAAAATGACAGCATACTGAAGATGGAAGTCTACTTGTAGAGAAGATAATGCGAAAAGATAGAATTTGGGGATGAGGAATTTCTGATATATGTTACATATAGGAAAGGTCATTAGGTCAATAAAGATGTTTTTCCCCTTAATATGAGGTTGAAATGGTTATAGCTCGCAACTTGACGAAATAGTTGATGATTTGAAACCGGTTCAAGGTCATTCATGACTCATGACTTGCCCTCTGTCTTGTCTTAATTGAGTCTGAGTTTGATTCACCACTTTCGCTTATTTACTCCGTTTGTTACTCCACGTGTGAGTTTTTGACGCTTGTCAATACTGTGAATGTGCATTATCATTGTTATTGAGATAGGGTTTTTTGTTGTCCCCGAAAAAATATCTCAACGAGGTTGTTATTGTACTTTAGAATTAATGGGCTGGGTTACATTTATATTTGAATGCTCCTTTTGTTGCTTGGTAGTATCCCGTATGTCTGAAGACGAAAGGAAGAGGGGGGGAGGGGGTGGTTAGGTATTCAACATTGTTCAAATGTGGCCATAATTGGAAAGTTAGTATGGATCATTGGGTCCTAGCCTGATATGACAAAAAGGAAAAATGGGAATATAAAACTGGTGTAGTACGATGTGGCGTAGGAATAGAATTTTGTCATTGTAATGGAGAGACATGACCTGGGTTTTGAAAACACGAGATTGAATCAGAGTAAGGGTTGTAGATGCTCTGTTAAAAGTTCATATATGGCTGAGTGGCACTCAATTGAAAACTTGACGGGTGGTTTGATCTAGAATGGACTGAATAGCCTACAGACAAGATATCAGTTGCTGCTTGGGAATGCTGAACAGATACTGTTGTATAGATTCAAAATTAACGAATCTGATGCATGCCCTTTTTGCGAGGATAGAAAGAAACGCAAAAACATATTCTAGAATATGTTTTCATTGCTGGAAAAGCAAGGCGGTAGTAAACTGTCGAAGTATAATTTTGGGGCTTTGAGTTTGCAAGCGCACTGTTGTTGGAAAGATAATGAAGGAAGAAAGTAGCAGCTGCTACACTTGCTGTGTTTGTCTACAATATATGTCGATTTGTTTCACGGCACCACAGGAAAGGATGATCAAACATCGGGATAAGCTTGTTTGGAAATCTGTGCAAGAGGTTGTCGTAATTGTTACTTACAAACTAAAAAGATACGTGATTGTGGTAGACAGTGGATACAAATTTAGCTGCCATCTAGGCTTGCTAAAGTACTCTTCTCAGAAGGTGGCTTTGCTGCCTCGATTGGCATTGCATTTGTCTATGTGTTTCGTGCAAAGAATACAAACTGGTCTTGCAGATTACAATATGAATGATCTAATCTTTAGTTGTTAATATGGATGTACTGATATAGTATTTTGTAGTAGGTGCTTTGGTGATTGAATTGACTACTACTACAACAACAACAACAATCGAGTGTAAATCCCCATTAAATGGGGGTACTCGGGTCAGGATGTACGCAACCTTACCCCTGTTTAAGAAAACAGAGAGGTTGTTTCCGAGATTGCCCAATTGCTGCATTGAAGTATTGACTTCCAACAACTTCACCAAAAAAAAGAAGTATTGAAAGGTTTTTATAGCCATTGTGCTATAGTCCATAATCACCTAAGTTGAAAGATGGTGATTGAATTGACTGCGATAGGAAAATATGAAGCTTGGAGGATAGGCAGCGGTGGTTTGGTGGACATGAGGTTGAATGAGCGTTTTTTTTTTCTCGATATAGTGCAAGATTTCATCTGCAATGTTTCATATAACATACACTACAGAGTCCGATAGAGAAAGGATAGTTGTTCTTTTATTATAGATGGTAAGGTTGGAGTTGCCTTCGAGGATTTGCGGATGCATATTTTTTGTTGAAAGGATTGATTAATATTCAACGTTGGTATATGGTTTGTGCATAAATTTTCCTTGGTGCTAAAGGACTAAAGGTTGGGATTAGTAACTCTCATCGCTACTGAGTACGTATTACACATCCAGTCTCAGCTAACTTCCACAAGGCCATGCACTCTGACTTTGCATTTAAGAAATGATTCAAACATTTGTTACTATTGTGGTCGCTGAAGCACTTTTTACAATTTTCTGAATGAGGCAAATGTAGCTGATTGAAGCACTTTTCCTGATGTGAGCTGGGCGGAAATTGGAACATTAGAATATATCGTTAAAGTTGTTCATTCCAAGCTATATTAGGAACTGTATTCGCCACAATTACATTCATAGATGGATCAATTCTGTTAATCTGAACCTTTCTTGGGATAATTGTTGCCCATGTGTTCCTACCATAATCACAGTTCTGAGAGTGCCCTCCTAGGTTTAGCTTCTTAATTCTTGTATCAGTTTGCCTTTTCTCATCTTGTGTGTCAAACACATTTTGATTAGAGAGCATGTGGTGAAATGTTTGAGTTTCTTTCTTCTGAAAAAACGAAGCAATAGGGGTAATTTTCTTTTAGTTTGTAGACATCATATTGAAGCTTTTACAGTAAAAAAGCTGGTTACTCAACCTTTTCAGTTTTTTTCTCAAGTAATTTACGCATTCGTAATGAAACAATTGTTTAAATTTAAACTGTCAACTAATCCAGCAGTCAATCCTCATGCAGCTCGTCATGAACTCCTGGAAAGCATAGGTGTTAGTGCTGATGCGGTTGCTCGCAGTGGTGACGCACTAGCATTGTCAGAATTATGTTTGAAATTCCTTGCACCTCTTAAGGTAAGAATCTATTGGTATTCATTTAAACCATTTAAACCGAGATCATCTCTTTCTCCGCTCTCACTCTTTCATGGCTAGCAGAGCGGAGACAAGTTCGTTGTGAAAGTGAGAATCTCGGACTCTTCAGCAGTTCGGTTATTTTTTGAACATTTGATCTACAAATTGCCTGATGAAGAGGTATTCCTTAAACACCATTATATGCTTTTGATGTTGTTATTGGACATTGGTTCGACCCTCACTTGAGTGGTTGCATGTTGATCTAGTATATTTCAGGTTTCACAATCTTGCAACAAAAGGAAAAATATTTCCTATTTTATCGTTTAATGCCTACAAAACATATACTCCTATAATCTGGAATTGCAAGGATCTGATTGTCTTGTAAACATGTCATTGTTTACTATGTTTCGGCTACTAAGCAGCCGCACCTTTATTTGACAGCCTGTCCTTGAAGCCAAGGGAACTGCCGTTTGGCTCAACAAAAATTACCGCCCAGTCCGGATACCTCCGCTGGTGAGGTCCAAGTTCAATCAATTTATAAGACATCATGGTCCAAATTGACTTTGTATAGCATCATTTTTCCTTCTGGAACATTAATGACTCGTAAGAAGATGAAGCTCTCCGGAAATCATTTTTTTGTGATTCTTTCTTCAATGCATACACCGTGTATAAATAGGATGAACTCATTCTTAGAATGTGTATTTACACTCCCCTTCTGCTCCCATTTTTATATCTTTACGGACCCTGAATAGTTTTGCAGCATTATATCGAATGGTGAACACGTAAAGAGAGACATTTTTAGAGTAGTAATCTTCGTTTGTTTCTGGGTGATGCGGGTTATACATGTCCGTAGCTTAGCTCGGCATTGGAGAGTTCGTTGCTAACTTAACTAAGCAAGGGAATTTATAATGTTGTTGCTAAGCTTAGTTACGGATTTTTAGATAATATTGCAACTACCTATGATTTTCTAATCCACTGGTAACTCAGCAACGTGTTTCTAAATCAGTCTAGCTAGTGTAGCTACCATTATATTTCAAATTTCTGCCAGTTGCTGGCGAAGGACTTGAAAATTCTGTTGCTAAGACTGATAGTCGTTAAATCCGAGGCTAATAAATCGACGTAGCTAAAGCCAATTTGACCAAACTAAAGCAAAGGCAAATGACAAGCGGACCTTGGGCCGGATTGAGTAGAGCCAAGTGTATCCGGTCTCTGAATTATACGAGGCAGCATTGACAGGAAGAAATTGAACCCAAGTGTACGAAAGATCAGACATTTTATGTCAGTCATATGCAACGGCAATTCCTGCCAAATGTCCAGCGTAATCATCCTGATATGCTTGTATAGTTGTATATATGTTTAAACCAACAAACCACCCCCCGTGTCTCTACAAATTGAAGTACATAGTCTGAGAAGCTCACATACACGCACACAGAGATGGGTGAGGAGAACAAGAGGAAGGTGATGGTAGCAATCGATGAGAGTGAGTGCAGCCGTGATGCTCTGAAGTGGGCACTTGACAATTTAACTGCAAAGCTCCAAACTGATGGCCTCATAATATTCACCGCTGTGTTTGTTGATTTCGGTGGAATTTATGCAGGCAGTTATGGCACACTTCGTAAGTGCTCTGCCCATTTACTCTTTTTTTTTTAATCAACATCTTTTTTTTTTTTGTTTTTGCATATGAATGTTTTCTGCATGTATCAAGGGTTCGAGCTTACTCTATTTGAGGAGTGATAAACCATTTCTGGCTTTATTTTGAACAGTGACATTGTTGTGTTTTTTAAACGAATGTGCATATGTATAGTTAATAGTTAGTCCAAAGTACCAAATAATGAGAATAATAGTCACTTGATTCAAATGAGGTGGAAAGTTCCAGGCAAACTACAGCGCAAAGATTTCGCTAGATATTAGAACCGCGAGAAAGAGGGGAGGAGAGGACCTATATCAGTAGTTCGCTACTGTGGCTGTGGTTTTGACCATTGCGGTTATCTTAACCGAGAATGTCATGCTATAAACGCACTCTGATTGGCCAAGATTCACACTAAAAGTGCTTTTGCTTTGTAAATTTGTTGCCATTCTACCTCCTCCTCCACCATCTTCAAAAATAAGTGTAAATTACTCCCCAAAATGATCAAAATCAAAAGCATCAAATTGGGGCTTTTGCTTTTGGCCATTGTGAGAGACCTTTATAGCTTCTAGGTAGTTGATTTGTGAAGGAAATGGAGAAAGAGGAAGGAGAGTGAGATGAAAAAGTCAAAGGAGAAGCACTTTTATAGATAATTTAGGCAAAACACCCTCATAATATACTCCGGGGAGATATGCAGTAGCATGCGCATGCTCCCTTGTTGGTCGGTAGTCCAAGCAATAGTTAGCTTATGAGCACAAACTTAATAATTGAATAGAGTTAGAGTAGATTGAGTCATAAACCAGAGGCTGATTTATTGCAACACTTTCTTCCTGCACTTGTTAACAATTTATTTCACCAAAAAAAAACTAAACCGGAATGCACACGAACAATTTTAAAGAAGGTTTGTAACAAGCAGGCATTAGATCAATAGCTCGTATGAATCTGCTGATTATATGGTGCACCAGCAAGAGATCGAGCACCAAGGCACCAACATTTATCAGAGAGTCGGAGTTGACTACTCCCAAAATCGGTTGTATTTAAGGTGAATGTATGCATGCGCAATTGAAGTACACAATCCTAAACAGTTAACCACAGACGTACAATAAATAGCTCAGAACCTGTCAGTATCCCACTATTCTTATTTTGCACTGTATGCGCTGTAGCCTGTAGCATCATGCATCTGCATCTTTCGCCCATCTGTACTCCTGTTTCTTGAACATTGATTTTAAAGAGTGTGCAAAGCTCGGCAGGATAATGATGTACCTTTTGATCTTTTTTAACCAAAAGAAGTCTGGAATAGCCATTTATTTGGTGGTAAATAATGCAGCACAAACATCTGTTGGGTCTACTCTGAATTACTCATGGCTTAGAATAACATGTCTGATTCAAACCTGTAGCTATATTGAGTTTTATTTGTACAGTTCCCTGTTGTATTAAAGAATTTTGGCTGTTTCTCTTTTCTTTGCTTTAGATTTGAATGTGACTTGCGAAACAACTTTCTGACTTTTTTGTATGTGCTTATGCAGCTATTGACGTGCTTACATCAGTTCAAGACAACCAAAAAAAGTGTGCAGCTGTTCTTCTGAAGAAGGCTGAGGAAATTTGTACAAATTATGGGGTATGTCATCTTTACTAGTTAGTCTTGTTGACACTCGCCTCTTTTTCAAGAGATGATTAATATTGTACTTCATCTTTAGTAAGTGGTCCAAAAGTTTGTGTTTGAAATGAACAATGGTGACAAGGAAAAAATAACAATCCGGACTTTCTGTCACTTGTGGCTGTCAACATGGAGACATCAACTTAATAACAAAGAGAATAAAGTAAACGACAAAATGAAGAGCAACTTACTAACCTAGAATCCACTTCAAAAAAAAAAAACTTTAAGCCTTGACTTGAGCTCTTGGAAAAACAGGCAACAGCCCAAAATAACCTTGATCAGCTATATATGGCAAACCGATTGAAAGGTCCAACTGTTTCTTCAATTCATTTCACATCATAACTATCTGTATTTACTAGTTTACTCAATGTAGGTGCACGCTGAAACAGTTTCAGTTATAGGAAATCCCAAAGATGCTATATGTGATGCAGTACAAAAGTACAATTGCCAATTGCTTGTTATTGGCAGTCATGGTAGAGGAGCTATACAAAGGTAAAGTATTTTACTTCGTTATTTAGGTGTTCAGCAGTAACTTATATATTGTCGACAACATGTCAATCTAGAGGTGTTTTGACTGTTTTCATATGTACTATTGTCATTAGTATTTGGTTACAAGCTTCATTTATCTCATTTTCCCTTTGTTTTCCGAACTATGCTTCTGTCAGAAAATTCTTTAGTTCAGACCATAGTGGATACTAGGCCACAAATGCTCACAGTTGTACTCTTACGAGTGCAGATGTACATTGTGAAAGACTCAATGAGGACACTACTGGTGCTAAACTAGGCTAGAAGTGTTCACTTGCACTAGTAGCAGGTTAAATGGTTGTTATGTAAGACTCACTAGGCTTACTCCTGCTTGCTTCCAAAAGATTGACAGATTTTTACTGCTACACTTCGTGGCTATATAGGTTCAAACTTTGAATGCCCTTATAACAGTCCTAGGATATTTCAAGTTCAGACTGTTGACATATGGCCACTCACCTTTTTTTTTTGTGACAAGAGCTACAACCTTGGAATGCCCCGGAACCTAACTAGAAACTAAATGGAGGCAGCTGCAGTTTTCTGGCCTTGATAGCCCGAATATGAGCTTCCTCCACAACACACCTAGAAACATGGACAATCGAAAGAAAATTAAAATGCGAAACTAGATTTTTACATTCCTAGATTTTTACATTCCTAGATTTTTACATTGTTCCAAAAGGATACTTGCGTCCTTCTCCAACGTATACCTTCCTTGCAGCGCATACACCACATTCCTGCTGTCAATGGATAACAATCTCCCGAAAGTCCTTGCATGGTTGTTTAAGTGTAAATTGACTCTACAAGGCAGAGTTCTCAGCCCCACCATATATTTTGTGACAAGAGTAGTTATGAAATAGCATATCACATAGCCAAATAGAGTTCTCACATCTATTTTTGGTGAATTAGTTAGTCATTTAAAGGAATTGATTAACAGGTCACCAACGCCGCCCACTAATTAGTATAATTGAAGTTTCGGGATTACTAATGTTGGTCAAGTAGCCTGACCAACATTACTCATCAGGTGGTCAATAGTCTTCCTGTGTACTAGATATACATTATGTTTTACCAAGTGCGGATGATTTGGCACTGTCTGGAAATTAAAATGCAGTTAGTTGAATATACCAGAGATGGTTCGTTCCGTGTATCGGTATAGAACTACAAAACATTCTCTAGTAATAGTAAATATCAGTTTTTGAATATGATTGTAATAGTATATTCTTGAAATTAATGAGTGATAAAGAGCATGAAATTTCCCTGGTTTTTGAGGGCCAAGTGAAATTTGACTGGTGTTTGACTGCTGCTGCATTTCCTTGATCATTTTTATTTTGTGCTTTATATGTTTCTACAGGGCTTTTCTTGGAAGCGTTAGCAACTATTGTCTTCACCATGCGAAGTGCCCCGTCCTTGTTGTGCGGCAGTCAGTCTGAAAATTATAGTCTTCAGTTTGCAGATACACAGAAGAGTTGGTAATGTTTAGTGTACCAGCATATCTGATGAATAAAGCTAGTTTTGTCAAGACTCAAGGGGACATTGGTATGTCAGTTGTGTAAGAACTTGAAAGTATGTGCAATTGTGCGAAGGTCAATCTTTAAAGTGCGTTTTTGATGTCTCACTTAGTCCTTGTATGATGTATCGTCGCATGGATGTATTTTAACTTGCTATGCCAGAAATCAATTTTTTTTTTACTTCCTCTGCATCAATCTCTCGTATGTGATGTAAACATCTGTTAAAAGTTTTAAGGTTGGAGGCTCGTTTTTTTCTGACCTAAGTGCCTCCCTTTACAACAACAACAAAAAAACTCTATTTCTCTTGTATGTTTAGGCTCTACCAGTCTGGAAACAGGCTCCCGATTTTTCGGGGTAAGGCTGCGTACATCAGACCTCCTCAGTACCCCCATCTGAGATGGGATTCGACTGAGTTTGTATTTTACTCTTGGTTACTGAATTTTACTCTTCAGATTGTGTATTTGTATTGTGAATTGTTAGGATATTGTATCTTTATTGAATGATGAACTGCAAGGGGAACTGCAGTAGTTTCACTTTCACATGCGAATGGTCTCTTTCTTTTTTTTTTTTTTTTTGCATTCTGCCCTTGAGATTCGTTGTCTTGTAATGTCAATTGATCATATACTTATTGAAATAGTCTGCAGATAATTTCATGCGATATTGCTAAGCCAATCCATGAATAGATAAAAGCATAATCTGTCAATAGCAGAAACATCTTTTGTCATAAGCTAGGTATATCCATAAAGTACATAAACCTTGCTTTTCGTAGTGTATTGTACAGCAAAAGTTACGGATATGGATTAAGTTCTACAGAGAGGTACTCTGATGTGCTTCTCTAGAGGCTTTGCTATGCAATGCGCTATTCTGAATTTCTGATCACGTTTCTGGAGCAACAGAAAATTAACTCTATAATAACTACCAAACACTAGTTCCTGGGAGCCTGTGTACACCCCTACGGAGAAGAACAAAAAAGGCTCCAGCTGAACCATGACTTTTCATTTAGATTTAAAGGATTTTTGTTTTC
Organism: Pharnaceum exiguum; assembly: GCA_900322385.1. Classification (NCBI taxonomy): domain Eukaryota; kingdom Viridiplantae; phylum Streptophyta; class Magnoliopsida; order Caryophyllales; family Molluginaceae; genus Pharnaceum; species Pharnaceum exiguum. The sequence goes on along the minus strand of ONZK01002262.1, from coordinate 10,746 downwards.
TCTGTCAATGATAAGTTGATGGATCAGCACAGAGCAGTTTGAATCAAAATAACATATGAGAGGGTGAACTCCGGAATATTGTCTCAACAACTCATACATGTTTCGCCGCCTGCCCTTGCATCTGCACCATGATATTTGATGTGAGTGAAGTGCGCAATTTTACACGAAATCGTAACTGATACATGCACAATTAAGCATAAAGCATGAGGCATTTACCTGTAAGCAATCCAGCAGTAACCATTTAGTTTCCTTGTCCTCGAATTCCACCTCTTCTAACCATGTTCTTTCTGCATTAACTTTAACCAGATTCTGCAAGCTTTTGGATCCAAAAGGAACTCTTTTAAAGTGTGGCATTGATAGCATGGTCAGATGTTGCAAGGACGGGAAGTCCATAACGAACAGAGGTGTGGTAAGACTAGTAAAGTTCTGTAAGTACATCAGCTTCAAGGTATGCAGTTGAGGAAAAAGGGTCAGAGTGTCAGAAGTACCAAGATTTGCTACTGTGCTGATCTCATCTGGTTGACTCGATGCCATATCCGCCTGAATCTCATCAGATCCATGGCTAATTGCAGCTTCCATTCTTTCACAATGTGCAATTTCTAGATACTGCAATTGGTTTAAAGATTGAGCAATAGCTAACGGGAAGAGCGCCTTTAAATGCACACACCATTCAATCTTAACAGATTGCAAACTCTGAAAGCTGAGAGATGGAGCTCTACCCTTCCACAGATTTATCAATTTAGGGCTGTCTTGGATGTGTAATCTTGTGAGTCTAGGAAGCAAGTTACTTCGTGGTACACTTTCGTCAAAAAGAAAAACTGTTTCCATACTGGAGCAAGAAGAAATTTGGAGGACTTGCAAATCCTTAATTCTTTGGATAATTGCACCTGAAAAACAGGCTTGGATATCGCATTGCTGCATGTCAAGATGTTGAACAGGCTGAAAATCATGTGATAGCAATTGTTCAAGGCTTTTGAGATTCTTCCAACTTAGTATACGAAGTTCTAGTTTTCGTTGGAGTAGTCTCTTCAACCATTCAGGATATAGAACTCTGGTATTATCTGATATGTTGAAACAAAGACTCCTCTTCGTCTTACTCTGCCATTGGCACCTCTCTCCAACACTAATGCGGAATTTCTTCAATCTTGACGAGCAACTGGTAATTTCCTCTGCTAGGCATTTAAAGTGTCTAATATCAATATGTAGAGTGTTTAAGCTTGCCATTGAGAATACCTCTTCTAGAGTAGCCCCATTCTTGTCTTCTGATTCATTTACTGCCCAGTTGTTGTAGCTACCCTCCATGTACAGTTCTTCTAGATGCCGAAGGCTTGGAAGCACTTTGGCTGGAAATACACCTGCCTGAAATTCTGTCAATTCAAGCAATCGCAGATTAGTTAATCTCCTTATTTCTTCTGGAAACCTAGAAAACGTCGACTTCCGCAAGCTAAGAATTTCTAAGGAAATCAGCTCGCCTAGGGCAGATCCATCTCTATTTCTTATGTTACTGTTCTCCACAATGAGTGTTCTTAAATTTTTGAGACATGAAAGTGAAGAGGGTAATTTCTGCAGATATGGCATATTGCTGAGATCCAAAACTTGAAGGGCTCGCATGCCTCCAAAAAAATCATCAGAAATTTCACTCAATGTTATGTTATTTTGCAGCAGCAGTAATAGCAGCTCTGGGTATTCACTTTGACCGCTAAACTTCTGAAATTTGTTATCGATCAAAGACATCCTCATAACATATTCCAATCTTAATCTTGTTGGCCATTCCTCCAAACCTGAGCTGGCTTTAACCATGAAACTGTAGTCATTGCTGGTGGCAATGAACAGGGACAAGTCACGAAACACATCGTGCATTTTGACACAACCTTGCCTGTTACTACTCAGCAGAAGGCAAGAAGCTTTCAGGTTGCTGCATATAGAATAAATCCTGTTCCTTGCTTCATCAATTGTTTCTAGATCAGAAAATAGTCCTTCACCAATAGCATACCTCAACAAATCCTCAACTTGAACATCGTAATCTTCGGGAAAGAGACAGCAGTACAAATAGCATAACCGAGACTCTTCATTCTGCGTATCATCAAAACTCAGCTTGAGACATGAGAAGACATTTTCATGCATCCCTTTGATGTTTACCGGTCTGGATCCTCGTAGTTCACATGCAGCATCTTCCCACACCTGTGGGTCTTTATTCCTTAATGTTCTAGCAACTGTTACTAACGCAATTGGCAAACCTCCACACTCTCTAGACACTTCCTTTGCGACAGGGTTCAGATCAGGTGACTCCACAATATCCCCAGCAACCTTCTTGAAAAGATCCCAAGAGTCTTTCTCAGATAAGACGTCGACCCTTATGGTCACATTGCTATGCATTTGACTACATACGTCTAGGTTTCTAGTGACGATTGCTATTGTGCAATTACCTATATTCTTTCCAGAAGGTATACCAACCTGAGACAACTCCAATCTTTCCCATACATCATCCAATATTATCAAGATTTGTCTTTTGTGGTTCAACCTTTCAGCCAGCCTCAGTGATCTGACATGCTCAGTTTCCTCTACCAGCCGCAACCCCAGTCCCTCTGCTATCTCTCTCTGAATTTTCTTCAGATCAGGATTTCGAGATACGGTGGCAATAACAACCTCATCAAACATATTGGTGATCTTGGCATGCTTTGCTACCTCTCTGATCAGACAAGTTTTGCCCACCCCACCCATTCCATACAACCCTATGATGTTGTTTTTGGTATCATTTAAAGCCCCAATGACATTTTTGATAGCTTCTTTTGTAGAGTCAAAAGCTTCAAAATCACCTGTAGGCATCACTTCTATGTTGGGTGGCAGTGCAGGCCTAGATACTGGAATCTGTGCCATACTGTCATGGAGCTCATCAACAATCTTTTGCAGCTTCACCGCTTTTTTGCTTAAGCCATACCGTCTGCTTAATCTTATGCAACATGTCTGGCAACTGCTGTCTGCCCCTGCTTCACTATTATAGGCTAGAATCCTCTGCATATCCGACAGCGTTTTGTTTGCTTTATCGAGCCACTGCTCCATATCTGTATTCACAGCTTCTCCTCTACGCCGTGCTTCATCTGTTGCACGCTCTGCTGTCTTTCTCTTTTGTCGTAACTTCTCCTTTGCGCTTTCAAGCTGGTTCAGTTTGTTGCGGTATTTCACTAGGTAGCCAACTTGCCTTTGCAGTGGACCAACCAAGAGTTTGGCTAGTTCTGTTACAGGGGTGATCAGGATGTCTAAAATGATGCTTGCCATTGATTTGAGAGGGTGCGGGAAGAAAAATACAATATCAATAGCTGCCTGTTACTAGGATCTCAAACTCCGATTACAAATGAACCCAAAATAATATTTGATGGTTAACACAATAATCCTGGACTCTTTAAGAGCTTTGTGCATTAGTTTCCAGTTTGTAATGATAGAGCGAGGACAGGGAAGAGTCAAATAGTCAATAGCTATGCCAATTCAACAACCAAACATGCCTATTTTTCTCTATTATGTTAATGTTGCCGGCCATTTGAATATCATTGTTTTACTTAGACTAAGCTACTAATTAAAGTCGTCGAGTTTTATTATATGTCAGTACACAACATACTATTGTATTTAACCTTCCACTATTTAAGACTGTCTACTTCAACCCATTAGTCTCTAGTTTAACCCTTACTTAAATCCATACAGTCGAAGCATCTCATTCTTTGCAATGATTTTAAAAAAAATGACAATGATCGTAAGACGAATAAGAGAAGGAAAGATGTGTCTTATTCATTCCATTGCCTACGTCAACAAGAATTCTTAGATTGAACTTTCAACAAGTTTGACAAGGCCACAAGCCAATCAGTGAATAACATGTTAATTGAAAATACGGTTGAGGGTGGCGGCTAAACGAACTCCTCCTTGAGCTAACCGTAGGTAGACTATGGGTAACCGGGACAAGAAGTAATCATCTGCAGGAATTTAGATGTATCAGACTCACCAATAGAAAATGGATAAGCTTTTTGATTACTCTCCAGATAAAGTTTGCTATGATGATACTAACCTTCTAATGTAGAATCTTCATGTACACCTTTGTAAGCCCAATCACAAGCTGCATTTATACTCTCTGATGCATATCTGTATAAAAGAGAAGGCAATAGTGCATAAGCAAAACAAACAGCATGCCAAACGTGTAAGGCTTGATCAAATGAATTGTTTCATACATGTCTGGGCATGTTGGTTTGTTACCACTGCAGCTCTCCCATCTTTGGACTTGGTCATCCCATTCTTTCTACAATGAGATTTTACATCACTGTTGAATAAGAAGCAGAGAATGTATGGCATTAGTGAAATAAAAGTTGTACCGTAATATTATGCTGTATTGCGTCGACTAGCTCATCCACACTTGAGTCATACGAATTCTCTTCTGCGGTTTCGATAATGCTGTTATCCCAAACCTGATATGAGTCTAGCATCTGTCAGTCCTAACATACTCATGGCTATGCTATTTAGCTCCTAACCTACATGGCTACATATATCATTACTCATCTTTTTGATTCCATTAGTCATTACCTATATTATGTGCTATACCCGGTGTACGTGCTATACCCGGTGTACGTGCTATTCCCGTGTACCAAAGACTTGTTGTATTTCAAATTTTCAATTGTACGCTTTTCTTCCCTGAACTAATTCCTTAGTTTGTTTTCAACTATTTTCATGAGCGACTGCTTTATGTAAAGCCTTAGTAATAGAGTTTTAGTGAATTTTACATATATACAAAATACTAATAATCAAATATATCTAGGGATTTTGAGTAACGGTTAATAGTGAACCCAAAAAAAGAAACAAAAATCATCTAAGCTTAGTCATAATCATGTGGACAAACACAAACTGAAATTGATTTGTAGGGTTGTAGATCTGAACCCAAGTGGCACTCCCCATCATTGTGAAGATAGTGATGAGCATTGAATTAACTAGAAATGAACAAGACATAAAATTACAGAAACGAGGAACTCACATGATGGAGAACTGTCTTCCTTGTGTACCAGTGCACATCAATAGTATTTGCCCCTCTGTCAGTAGTATGACCAACATGTAGAGGCTGCGTTGTGATCAGATTGAATAGGATGTATAAGTTCCTTAATTAGAATGAATGACATAAATCTTACGGAGTACCAAACTTCATCAGAACATATGCCATTGGTTTGATAAGTAGCTAGAAGTGAGGACACGCTTACCTGATGAATATCTCCCATCAAATGAGAAAGGAACAAAACTGCTTCTGTAAGATTATCTGTTGTAACAGATGAAAATTTACTTCAGTCTGACAATGTACATCTGAGCAACATATAAGCACTTCATTAGTTACAACAATGTTACTCACATTGTCCTGAAGATTTAGCTGCCACACTGTTACCACCAGAGGTAAGTAGCTGACTTGTGTAATTGTTAATGGCGCCCGCGACACACCTATCCACTACTCCGTCTTCATCCTTGCAATCCCCTATTATTAAATGCATCGACGAAAGTATCAAATTACAGAGAAGGTGGTAAAACATAGATCGTTAATACTCTATGCAATATTTGTGGAGGCTTACTTGTGTACTGAAACGTGCAGAGAGAATCAGGGACGTTAATGTAATGGAGAGGAGCAGACCAGTGGTAGTGGAACTTAACACGATCAGCCCAGGAACATAAACTTGACAAGTCCCCCTCTACATCATCTGGCAGAAGCTGCTTCACTGCATCATTTGCTTTATCACTTAACCTTGACTGCCAGAAAACACACACAATGTATAAGAAGACACCAATTTGTACTCACTCCATTAAGAGTAACCTCTATGCTTGTCCACTATTTTGTTCACTGCTAGTGGTGGACATAACAGCACACCAACGGTTAAGAGTAAAAGAGTAAATTGAATTTGATTGGAGTCTTGCCAAGCCAACAATGAGCTCTGCTATTACAATTTACAAGTAATACTATCACGCCTAATTGTGGTCGATGTTTTTCAATATATAATTGTAAGATGTTTAGTTCTTTCTCACATTATTCAGTACCTTAAAAAAAGAATGAGCTGAGTCGTATACTACTATACTAGAGTGCGACCAATATGGGAACATAATTCATACCCAGTTGACACTGCTATACGAGGGGTACTTCTATATAGTATTAGAACTCCCCGGTAAAGGGGTAACTCAAGGTGCAAGTTCCGAAGTCCGAATTGTCCAATGTTTGCAAGAATTAGTCCGAAGGCTGTTGACTGTTAAGTGATTTTTGTTGGAGATAAATTTGAAGAATCTAGGATGAGTAAGATATTTGTCACACGCTCACACTAGTCAAAACACTAAGAACTAGGTAGAAGGTTCTAGCACTACGTTCTGGCCAACTATAATGCAACCTCTGTGTAGGAGTCTGGATCTTCTCCAGTGATGTACTCATCCAGTACACTTCACTGTGAGAAGGGTAGCAAGCTATTCTTTTTATTCCAATAAAATAATCCCTTCACCCTCTCACAATGTTTAGTACTGGATGATTACGCAATGGAGAAAATCATGCCCCGGGTGTGTTTTGGTCTACTGGAACATTTGGAACGATTTGAAATTAAACTGAACTCAATTGGAAAAAACTGGAAAAAAAAAACTAAACTGGAAAACAAATGAATTGAACTGAAAAAAGTGTGAAAGTGATTAATATTATAACTAAAAATGGACTGAAAAAATGAACTGAGATAACACTACAAAATGAACAAAATACAGCCTTCTATTCAATTTTCTTTGTATAATTAAGGGTGTGTTTTGTTCTTCTGTAAGGAGGTAAACTGAAAACGAACTGAATTGGAAAAAACTGAACTGCACTAAAATAAATAAGGAAAACTGAATTGATCTGGAAAACACTGAACGCATTTAAATTATAACTATAATGAAAAAAACTGAAAAACATAAGCAAGTCTTTGGTACACCAGGTGTACACGTACTAGTTTACTACTAATAAAGGGACTGAATAATGACATTTAAAAGGTGACTAATGGTATATGTTAAAATAGAAAAATTTGTGTACACCCGTCTCACACTAACTTAGTGTGAGACGGGTTTGGCCAAATGACCTAAAAAAAAAAAAATTCGTTTTTTTTTTTGCAAGTCTATACAACTGAAAAATGACC
>ONZK01002258.1:4996-16894 GCA_900322385.1 Pharnaceum exiguum | reverse complement strand
TGACGAAAATGGGGAGAGAAATGGAAAGATCTTAAAGATGGAATAGTGGAAGATAGCTTCTGTATGTTATTTTGAGTAGTGGTGGGGTGTATTTCCCGGTGTTTCCGGGCGGTTTTCCGGCGAGTGTAGTGGTGGTTTGGATGGTGTGTTAGTGTGGAGTGAAGAGAAGTGAGAGAGTGGGTTAGGGGGAGGGGATGTCGAATGGGAGAGGAGGAGGGAGGAGATAGAGTGTGAAGTGGGTATTTAAGAGGATGTTGTATTAGTTTTATATTGGTTTATAACTTACTAATACAATAAGGTATATAGTTATATCACAAAAAGAAGGTAGCTCAATTATGGCCTTCTCATTTCAAACCATAAATCTCGTGTTTAAACTCCTTCATGTACATTTTTGTTTCTTTTTCTCAGAAACACTTAAATCACTTTTATTTTATTTTTAAACAACTCAAATATTTTTCACAAAATATATTTCAAACCCAAAATCAATTTTACATACCAAAATATATATATAAAAAAATAATAATATAAAATAATTGGGTATTACACATTTGAAAGATGTCAAAATTTTGTCTAGCTTGCCATTCAATAAAAGAACGAGTAATGTTAGAGTTAACCCATTCCAAAATCGCATTTCCGGGATTATATACAAGGAGATTACGTTCTTTCCATATACACCATAAGATAAAACCAATTTTCTGAAAATGACGTCGAGTCACAGGATCACAATAAATATTGGCAAGAAAATCCGAAATAAAAATGTTATCATGTAATACAGGAAGAAGGAAAATCAGTTGTTGGTAGGAGAAAATATATCTAGTAAAAGGACAATGTAAAAATAAATGAGGAAAAGTTTCAGAAGCGTGTTTACAAAGGGGACATAAAGGTGATACATCAATTGAGCGAAAAAGTAATTGATCCTTAGTAGTAAGACGATTATAAAGAAGTTGCCACAAGAAAATATGTAACTTGGGCGGTAAATCCGTCTGCCCGATCCAATCATATTTCCATTTGATAGGTTTATGTATACAGTTATATCTACTTAACCATGTAGCATATTTAACAGAGTAGTTTATCTGAGATGTTAGTCCCCAACAATAAGTATCTGCAATTAGGGGTGTCATTGTCAATATAACTGTCTGGTTCTCCAGTGAAACTTTGCGTATCCAATCTTATGTTGGCCAGATTGCCAGAACCTTATGTAGAATTAGCTAGTCTGTGTTTTGTTTGTCGGTACTATTACAGTTCAGTTTTTTTAGTTGAGTTTGATTTTTTCAATTTAGTTTAGTTTATTTTTTTTTCAATTTAGTTCATTTTTATTTATTAGACTGTGTTTTGTTTGTCGGTAGTAGTAGAGTTCAGTTTTTTTCAGTTTCACTTTCAGTTCAGATCTTCCCAACTGACCAAAACACATCCTAATTTTAACTGTCTTCAGTTTTTTTCAGTTCAGTTCAACATCTTACAGTATTTTTCAGCTCAGTTTAAATCTTTTCAAACGACCAAAACACATCGTTAGTATTAACTTATCTGTTTCACTTCATATAAGTAGCGATCTATCCGCTGAGGATACATTTGACAAAACAAATGTATAGGATGATGACCGTAGACTCAGGAGTACTGTAATTGATGAAACTTGCACCTTCGACGATGATGATTCATTCTTTAACAGAAAATATACCATTAATCTATAAGTGTGGTGAACTATCAATCAAGAAGTTAAAACCATGAGATGAAGTGATCATTTTGGTAATCCATGGTTCACAAAAATCTCTATACGAATACGTTGCACGATTAAACGGAATTCAATCAATCATTAATTATTTTCTACTTTAGAGACAATAATCAGATTCATATAACTGATGCTAGTCATATATTTTTTTTTATCAAAAAAGGAGATATTCATAGTAATAACAAAAGTACCTCTGAATCACCAACAATTATTTCAGTGTCACCCTTATCGTTTATCACTTTATCATTTGCATGATCACCTTAGGCCCTAGCTAGAGTTGGCCACGAGCCGTAGCCGACTTGAGCCGACTTACGACTCAACTCAAACGACTTGACTTACCCACACCCTCAGCTCAAAGTCAGCTCATGTACGGTCGAGCCGACTTGAGCCGAGCTGATATCTAGGAAAACCTTGGCTCGAAGTTAACTCGGCTCAACTCGTGTACGGTCAAGCCGGTTCGAGCCGATTTGAGTCAAGGTGATACGTAGGAAAACTTTGGCTCGAAGTCAAGTCGACTCTATTCGATTGCTCAAAAAATCGTTAAGTAGGTACAATTCGCCAGCTCGTTAAGACAATTCAATTCGAAAAGTCACAAGAGCTCAAATTTAATTAGTCAAATTGTCTAGTGGGCAAAAGTTAGGCTGAGTCAGCTCGTAAGTCATCGAATTGCGATTGACCTGAGCTAGCTCATTAGTTTCAAATTGATTTCGTTAAATTAAAATATCAGCTCAAAGTCAGCTCGATCTATTCGACTCGACTTTGACCAAGTCGAGTCGGTCAACGAGTCGACTTTGACCAACTTTGACTCGAATTGAACCGAATGGTTTTGAGCCAAGTCAACTCAGTGGCCACCTCTAATCCTAGCCTTAAAGAAGGGCAAGGGCAACGGCCGTGGTTAGAGGAAAGCGGAAAACACTTGTTCTTGGAGAAGGCAATGGCCATGGTTAAGGACTTAAGGTTGCTATAAAGCTAAGGAGGAATACCGAAATGTTGTCAAGAAGATGGGTAGCATTCGTATTCATCAACCGGCATACAAAAAATTACTGTCTTTTCCTCTCCCTTCTCCCTCCTCTTTCAAGAAAAAAACCCTCATCTTTAATAGGAGTGCTTTATTATACACTAATGGCAAGCCCCGAAAATTTAAATTCGTAGTATATTTTAGTTTAGTTTCAGTTTTAGTACGAATAAAACTAGTATCTTCTATAGTAAGAGTTTATTCAGATACGAGAGTAATTGTTCCTATAAAAGTTTAATAATCATATGGATCTACAAATAGTTGTGTTCGCTTAGATGAAAAGATCAATATCAGAACCACACATTCTTCAAAACTATAGAAGGCGCTTCCGTGAAAAGGGTACTAAATTGAAGATAGCGATGAAAAAAAAGTCGTTCGACAAGAGAATAATGATAGCAATTAGTTTTTGTTATCGAATGTAGTCTGCTCTATTGATTTTCTCTATTGATCTCATATCTTGTTGATGTCAATATCAATTGTAAATGTTCTATGACTTAATGAAAACTCTCTTTTCCCTTAAATTTTCTTTTTACTAGACATTAAGCTACTCATCCCAAATCCTAGCCTTTTATTTCAATTATCAAATTGAATTTTGGAGATAGGTAAACAAATCTTACCAACATGATTTTCAATGACAATTTATACATCTAAGAATATTTGAGAAGTGTAATGATATGATGTAGAGTGTTATCATATTGAAAAAGTAGTGATTATAGGAAGGTTGCTGCCAAATTGATGCATATTTTGTAGATATATTAATGTTGACTTTTGTTTAAAAAAAAAATTCTAAACGGCCACAATTCAAAATCTTTTTGGATGCTCTCAAAAAATCTTTTTGGATGTAAGTTATCGGATTTAGGGGCTTAGGTTTTTATTTGAATGGAAAAAACTTTCCACCTAATCTATTTTTTTAACACCCAAGTATTAAGGCCTAGTTGATTTAACACAACTAATGTTTTTTCCCTATTTTAGAGGGTGTTCTTTATTTCTCTCTATAAATTTTTCTTTTATATAATAGTTAGATAGTTGGTTGGTTTCTTATTGATTTGTAGTCTTAATTTCACATAATTACAAAAATGAAAAAAAATCCAAACTACTTTGGAAACCACAATTTTGAAAGAGTACTACTAAAATAAAGAGTTCCTTCAATTAACTACAACCACAAATATTTAAAAAAAAAAACGCTTATTCATGTTACTTAAGAAGCAAACCGACTTATATCAATAGTTTACCATCTCTCTACCAAATAATGTAATTTCTTTTAAATACATTACCAAATCACGAATGTTCCAGATTATAGTGCCACACAAAACATCACACCATTATAAGACAACAAGACCCTTAGTGGACTACTTGAGATATAAGTCTCCTCTAACGAAACTATATGAAGATAAAATCAACGTTTGGAGGTAGCTTTTCTTTCAACTCAAGTGCACGCACTTCCGCGTGCATGTCTTCCATACCCTCATTGACTTTTGAAGGAAGATGCGAGAAATGTGGGTTCCGACGATCAAGGACAACTTTCTTTATTGTTGGAGCATATGCAAAGCACACCAAGAGTAACTCAGTGTCAATTTTATAACCTCTAAAACCAAAAATATTCACCTCCTCAAGCGCTATAAGTGAATACATTCTCGGTCGAGGTTGTACATAATTTCTTTCATATGGACGTTCTTCGTCCTCGTCCTCCAATGGAGTCAACTACAATTGTATCAGAATACGTTTGAAATCAATAAAAAAATTCTACCACTTACTCCATCCGCGCAACATTTATCGTAATATTTGCAATAAATCACAATTCTAAAAAAACCTTCTTTTGGAATTAAAGGCCCGTTATGCTCTCATGGAACAAATAATATTCAAAGCCTTTTACAAATAAATACCCATGGGGAGAGATGACAAGTAGGAAATAAATGGATCTCCTTGTACAATTGTATCGTACTACATTTGAAATCAATATAAAAACTATCAATTCTTAGAAACCACATTTATCGCCATATTTGCAAATGCAACACAATTTTGTTAGAAAAAAAAAACTTTTTTGAGCAATAGAATTCGAGATAATTCCCACAATAAGGCTAGAAAAATAAATAATTCCTAATATACATTAGTTTTGAAAGTAATTCCTGAAATGGTGTCCACCTAAGTTTGCATATCCCAAAGACCCAAACCTATAATTTCCTTTTTTTTATCTTCTTATGTCTTTGTTTTTTTAGTAGAAGTAAACATGTAAAAAATCATTTTTTACCATGAACTCATGTGTCCTTAAAGCTCACATTAGGATATACCCGACTCATCTCTTGCAATTCACATTTCAGTTCATAATACCAAATTAATAATAGTAACGATATAAAAAAAAAATTGATCAGTTCAATTATTTTCAACGCTTTTGATGAACTCTTTTGAACTGATGTATAATTTAATGCTTTTGATGAAATAAAAAATGATTGAGAGTGATCAGAAGTATTGTGGAACATAAATTCTACTCACAAGGAGCATGTATGCATGTTTCACGACTGATGAGTGATGACCTTATAACTTGTAAGCCTTACAAAGAAGCTTAGCTTAGATAACGGATTTGCAGCAACATCCATTGAATGTTTCTCACAAGGAGTCTAGCTAAGTAGCTAGTAGTAATAGTCTGCCGGTCAAAATTCTTGTTACTATATATCTAGTGGTATATACGACAATCTACAAGTACATCAGAACAATCTCAACGCATAACTAACATAACGGTTACTTTGTATAACAGAGTTGAAGATAATAATTGAACTGATCAAATAAATTTTGTTTTATTGTTATTATTATTAATTTGGTATTATGAAATGAACTGATCAAATAAATTTAGTTTTAATTTGGTATTATGAACTGAACTGTGAATTGAAAGAGATGAGTCAGGATAACCTAAGGGCATCATTATTGGATATATTGAATAAAGTCTCAAGTGAGTCTCAAACATGTGAATCTCAACTTAAGACTCTTGTGACACTTTCCACATTATTGGTTATACTCTTAAATAATCTCAACTTTTATTTTTCATTAATGTGAGCTTTGGGGACACATAATTCATGGTAAATTTTTTTTGCACGTTTAGTGCTACTTAAAAGCAAAGACATAAGAAGACTAAAAAAATTATAGGTTTGGGATATCCATACCTAGGTGGACATCACTTTAAGAATTAGTTTCAAAACTAGCCTATATTGGGTATTTGTTTTTCTACCCTTAATCTGTGAATTAACTCACAAAATTCATCATTATTAATGCGTAAAATTATGGATTTCTTTATGAGCATTTCTTGGGGGGTTCCATTATAAACTTTTGAAAGAAAAGTATTGTACTACTGAAATTTTATGCTTTTAAGAGAAAAAAAAAAGAAGGAACATTGTACCACCAAAAAAATTATAGCTTATGCAATGTAAGTAGGTACTAGGTATAAAATGGGTACCAAAAACACGGTGGTAACCTATTTATGGCTATCAATTAACACTTTAAATGGATAGATATTTCAAACTTAAAAGAAAAAACAAAAGAAATAAAATTAATGAATAAAAATTGCACAAACAAAACGTTGATCTTGAATAAAACTTGAATGGAAAAAAAGTATTGTAACATGAATGCTCTTTATATGATAAAAAGGGGCAATTATTATGGTTCAAATAATACTAAAGAGCATCTCAAAAAAGAAATCGGTCATGACAAAGCCAACAATGAAGAAAAACAAAAGAGAAAACTTATGCAGTGAAAACTTATGATTCTAGCTTTTCAGGTTTTAATTTTATTTTAAAAACGTTCTGCACACCAAACTAACTTCATTGTTTTGACAAAACTAAAGTGTTATTCTCATTATTAAAAAAAAAGCTCTTTAAACAAACCAAACAACATTCTTATGTATGGCTATAATTTGATTATTTTGCTTCCAAAAATGCTATGTATATCTATGATACAATACAATTGCAATATTGTCTTATCTTTCTCATTTCACCATAACTTTCAATATAGGATTACCATACCTTGAACTACAAATATATTAGAACATTTTATAATCAAGTAAGGACATTTCAAGGACAAATTAGAGCTTGACAAACTAGTTTATCTATCAAATTTTAGGACCATTACTTTCTACTAGATTTGTCATTTAGTGAATTATACACATGATCAATTCAATTATCTGTTTAAGCACATTTCTATTTCACCTAATTTTCAGAATACTCTCTTAAAAATTTGTGACATGATTTTTAATTTCTCTAAACAAATCCCAATTCGAATTTCAAAAATACGCCCTCCGTCCCAATTTGAGTGTCCAATTAATTACTTTTTCAAAGTCAATTTACTACATTATTTCATAATATGTGCAAAACATGATAAATCAATATATTGTGACCAAAGTTACATTTGAAGTTTTGAAATATACTTTTAAAAAACAAAATATAGATTACATTTAAAGAAAAATATGATCAAACTTGTGCATATAAGGTGTGCAAATAGTCCATTATGGGAAAGAGAGAGTATATCATGGAAGTGGCAGTAAAAATCTATCCATTCACTAAAAATAATCAATTCTATCACGAACAAGTATATTTAATAATACGCGTGACTGTGAATTTTTGAAGGTTATGAACAGCAAAAAATAATGCAGACACATAAAATGCCACATTACTGCTAGATGTATAGACATCGACGTTCACCACCTTTACATTATCCATTGTGGGTAAATCACTCAGCAAATTCTTCAAAAAAAAAAAGAAGTAATTGTTATGAGACAAGAAAATCTATTTAACATTTTAGAAGAAAAATTACATATGCTTACCTCAGAACATAAAACAAGACTAATTTGAAGAACAATGAGTTGAGAAAGATGGTGCGACAAAGAATTAAAGATACTCTTCACCGGTTCAGCACTTTCTACTGCAACTTCTTTAAGACGTGGAACATTTTTCACATACAATTTAGTATTTGTTCCATAGAACTTGAAGAATACAAGATGAGGAGCTTCACAAATTTCAAGTGTTTCCAAATTCATACAATTTTCAACCTCCAAATGTTTTAGCTTAAATGAACCCGAAACCATCATATCCACAAGATGATCGGAGTCTGCGACACACAATTTCTCAAGTAATGGGCAACGTAACAAAAGCATATTGATAAACTCCCCCAATACATTAACATAGTTGGTAGTGAACATGGTCAAAAATCGAAAGGGTGAATCTCTAGTAGAATTTGAAGAGATAAGATCAAGATATTTGTGTGGAAGGCAATAACGATCTTCTTCCTCAGTATAAGAATATCCCAATGGGTTTAAATCTAAGCAAAATCTCTTGATATCACTCTTTTGTAGGGCGAAATCAAGCCAGGTATCAATGGTATGGGTGTCACTTGATCTCAGGTTATACTTAACTCTAAACTCTTGAATGGTAGGAGCTTTATGCCTCCTCACCACATGATTTACCCAATTAAAATACCATAGTTTTTCTGGTGCATCATCATAAATACGATCCTCCTCATCTAATATCTTTGAATGTTTCTCTTCTAATGTGACTAAAAATTCTTGATTGTAGAAATCTAAAGAGCCAGAGTAGTGTTTCCACAGATTTCCGAATGTGCTGGACAAGACACTTGTTCTATAAGCTGGTTTCAGATCAAGCAAAATATCCTTTGGCAAACTAGACAAACGGTCTAATTCTACTCCAACCATTGTCTCTTTCAAATCGAACCCCTGCATCTGACATGAAAAAGAGAAACACCTTTCAATGGTTCTGCCGTCAAAAATAATTTCAATTCTGTTTTTTTTTAAAGAACAAAATAAAGAGAAAATTCATAATTATTTGAAGTGTGATGTTCCTTCCGAATTAATCACAGAAAAACACAATCTCATTCAAAAGGGTCGCGAATATATATAGCAAGCGGGCATGCATCTAAGACATAATGTGTGAAATAATACAGTTATGTTTGGTAGAAACGGCTCAATCTCTCGGAGCCTGGCACTCATATATTTATATATACAGAAACTAGGGTACAATGATACAACGGGCCTTAGGGCCTATTACTCCCCCTCAATCCGTGCAGCCGAACGGATGGACAGATTGGATCGAAGAAAATTAAATTGTTGAGTCGAAAGACCCTTTGTGAATATGTCAGCTAACTGAAGCGTAGTGGGAATATAACGTACAATAAGATCACCATGAGCGACACGCTCTCGTACAAAATGATAGTCTACCATAATATGTTTACTACGATCATGCATAACGGGATTTGCCGTCATATACGTCGCACTAACATTATCACAATAGAGCTTCACAGGAGAACGAACATGAATCCCGAGCTCCACAAGAAGCTTACGAATCCAAATAGTTTCACTCACGGTGTACGCAACAGCACGATATTCAGCTTCAGTGGAAGATTTGGACACAGTAGGTTGTTTCTTTGAGCGCCAGGATACAATATTGGGTCCGAGGAATACACAATAGCCTGTAGTGGACCGACTGGTGTCCTTGCAACCTGCCAAGTCGGCATCAGAGTAAGCCACCACAACAGAGAGATCAGCAGCCGGTCTGATGAGGATACCATCAGATAGTGTACCTAACAAGTACCTGTAAATACGCTTAACAACAAGCAGATGAGCAGTACGGGGGGCATGCATAAATTGAGATACCACATGAACTGCAAAGGCAATGTCAGGCCGAGTCATTGTAAGATATTGCAAGGCACCTACCATACTTTGATACTCCCTGGGATCGGCAAGTAACTCTCCATCCGTAAGGGTCAAGGACGTGCGAGAGGCAAGAGGGGTATGAACAGGCTTAGCCGTATGCAAATGAAAACGCTGAATGAGGTCAGTTACATAGCGTTGTTGAGACAAAAAAAGGCCATTGGAAGTACGCTCCACTTGCACACCCAAAAAATAATGAAGATTACCTAAGTCCTTCATAGCAAATTGTTTAGATAACAAAGAGATATATGATTGAAGGAGCGCATCGGAATTTCCAGTCAAAATTATGTCATCAACATAGAGTAAGAGAACAAGAATATGAGACCCAGAGCGAAGGATAAACATGGAGGCGTCAGCTTGACTACACACAAACCCAGTAGATAACAAGAAACTGCTAAACTTATGAAACCAAGTCCGAGGAGCCTGTTTAAGGCCATAAAGAGCCTTCTTTAGGCGGCAAACATGATGTGGGAAATCGGGGTGAACAAAGCCAGGAGGTTGTTTCATGTACACCTCTTCCGTAAGAGTGCCATGAAGAAAGGCATTTTTGACATCAAGTTGCCTAATTGGCCAGTTATAAGTGACAGCAAGAGTTAGAATGACACGAATGGTGGTGGGTTTAACCACGGGAGTGAAAGTTTCAAAAAAATCGATACCGGGACGCTGATTGATGCCACGGGCAACCAACCTCGCTTTATATCGCTCAAGAGACCCATCCGAATTGTATTTAATCGTAAAAAGCCATTTACAAGTGACAAGGTTCTTGTTCGGATTGTAAGGAACTAGATCCCATGTGTCATTAGTAATAAAAGTATTATATTCTTCAGCCATTGCCTCTTGCCACTTAGGGTCTTTCATGGCCTGGGAGTAGCAGGTGGGTGTGGGTGTGTCTACAGTGGAGGTGGCGAGGGAAAGGATAGTTTTGGGTTTGAAAATTCCAGACTTTGCGCGGGTCTGCATGGGATGGATATTGGAGCTAGTAATAGTCGAACTCACACAAGGGTGTGGGGTAGGGGAGACACATGAGGAGGATGAAGATGTGGTGGTGAGTGTTGTATGTGATACTGTTGAATCATGAGAGTGAGGTGTAGTGATGACACGACCAGATTGTGTGTGGGCTGCAGAACATGGAGCGCTGGATATTGGTGATGTTGGTACACTAGGGGAGGGGATTGGTGGGCGAGGTGGGGAGTAAGAAGGGGAGGGTGGCGGTGAACACAACGATGTAGCCTCATGGGCAATAGAAGTAAGGCGGGAAGGGGATTGAGATGATTGTGTAGAAGGAGACGTGGGAATCAAAGTGGTGGTAGCAACCAAGGGAGTATGAATGAGAGTGGTAGCTAACTGCATAGGCGTAGAAGAAGGGGCTGTCACAAGTCCTGGGGACAGTAGTTCATCTAGTAGGAGTAGAGGGGACTCTGTAGGAGACGACAATACATCTAGGCCATTGCGGGACATTAGTTCCAGATATGGAAATCTAGATTCATTAAATTGAACATCGCGACTCACATAGACACGTCCACTGATGGGGTCTAAACATCGATACCCTTTATAGTTAGGAGCATAACCAAGAAATACACACCGCTTAGATCTAGGGGAAAGTTTGTTAGCAGACGTGGCAGCAAAATTTGGATAACATTCACACCCAAAAACTTTAAGAAAACCATAGTCCGGATCTTGATGAAACAGTTTCTCAAAAGGAGAATGGCCGTGCAAAACACTAGAAGGAGCACGATTTGCCACAAACACTGCAGTAAATAAGGCATCGACCCAAAATTGAGCAGGCATATTAGCATTAATAAGAAGAGTTCGCACAATTTCAATTAAGTGGCGATGTTTGTGTTCAGCCACTCCATTTTGTTGTTGAGTACCTGGACAAGATTTTCTAAAATAAATGCCACGGGCTAAGAAATGATCTTTGAGAGGTTTGTTATCAAATTCTTTACCACCATCGCTTTGGAAATACTTGATGTTATGTCCAAAAAGATTTTCAACAAGATTTGGGAAATTCTGAAAAAGACCAAAAACTTCGGATTTTCGTTTCATGGGATACACCCAAGTAAAACGAGAATAATCATCAATAAACGAAACATAATATCGAAAACCCAAATTGGACAAAACTGGCGATTGCCAAACATCAGAATGTATTAAATGCAATGGAGTATCAAAACAATGTTCCACAAGAGAAAACGGCAAACGATGCGACTTTCCCAAACGACAAGACGTGCACTGATGTGCAAAACGAGGAACTTTAAGTTTTTGTATTTTGTCTAAGTATATCTAAGACACGAGCACCGCAATGACCTAAACGTTGATGCCATAAGTCGCCAGACTCAACAACAACAACAACAAACCCAGTTATCCCATCCAAGATAGGGTACTGAGGGAGCCTGATGTACGCAGCCTTACCCCGATTTGAAAAATCGGGAGACTGTTTCCAGAATGACCCAC